>JANKYG020469935.1:0-21395 GCA_026541955.2 Simalia boeleni
AAGCACGGAATCGACACCGATACCCTGCGCCGTCTCGTGGCCGAGACGCACGGCGGAACCGACCACGAGGCCGACTACACGCACGAGATCGACGCTGTGCTGCGCCACCCGGCGCGGCTGCGCTGCGAAGCATCCCGGATGGAGAAATCGAAATGAGCGACCTTCAAGAAGCCATCGACTACCTCAAGCGTGTTACGCCCGCCAACAGTCCGTGGACAAAATCTGATTTCACCTACGGACCGGCGATTGTGAATGTCGTGGATCAGCACATCGCCACGCTCCTGAATGCAGTCGTGTCGGGTGACCTGATCCCCGCGAAAGTCGAGGTGGGGGACTCACCGACCGTTACGGTTCACACGGACAAGAGTAAATACACCCTCATCATGCGTGGTGAACCCACCTGCGTTTATTACTTCGATGATATTTCTGACTCAATTCTTGTCGATGTCAAACCGCTGGTGTGGGAGTATTTCAGCGGCGACGGCCACCTGATTGCGCGGACGAAATCTTCTGGCGGAGACCAATACTCAGTCTGGTCAGATTTTTCGTGGGACGCCCTTAATACAGGGGGTTTGGGGTATTCGGCCAGCGTAGCCGCTGCCAAAGCCGCCGCCGAGGCACACAACCGCGCTCACGTCCTGTCGCAGATCACCACCCGATCCGTGGACGAGGTGCTGGAACAGGCTGCGGACGCGTGCGCCGATTACCCGCGAGCTGCGCCGTCAGAGGATGAGTGGACGCGATACGATGAACAGATCGAGCACTCGCAGCAATGTATCCGCGCCCTGAAATCCCAACCAACCCCGGCACCCGCGCGGGACGAGGCGGTGCAGCAGGTGGTGCAGGCACTTTCGGACGCAATCCTGTGGTTGGAAGATAGCCCGAAGGCAAGCGTCCGGACAATAATCGAGCGTGGTTATGCCGCCCTCGCAGCGATGGAGGGGCGGTGATGGCTGTTCTGCATCTGGAACCCGGCGATATCCTCCGCCACATCAAGCGTGGCTCGCTCTACGAAGTCCTCGGGCAAGGCGTCATCAACAGTATGGACCAGCGCGACGGGCGCGACGTGAAGCGCGGCCTAAAATCTGACGATGTAACCTTTTGCGTTCGCCAGGAGGTCAGCACCCGCCTTCCCGGCGGGACTATCGGTATCGTCTATTACCGCACCCTGGTAACCGCCCCCGGCGTCCCATGGTTGTTCAGCCGTCCGGTGTCCGAGTTTACACCAGACCGTTTTGATAAGGTGACGCTATGACCTCCATCGACACCACCGCCCTGCGTAACGAGTTGCAGGGCCTAGCGGCGAATGCGGTGCAACAATGGATCAGGGACGGGCGCGAACTGGATAAGAAAGCTGCGCGATACAGCGCGATGGCTGAATACTGCATCCATGTTGGGCGTTGTGGCAGCCCTTTTAGCGAACGGGCGGCGCGCGCAGCTTTATTTGACGCCGTATCTAGTGCGTTTGTTGGAGATCCTATGCACATCAAAGGACAACCAATACAGGGTTACAACTGGATGGAGATTTCTCAATGACCACCATCGACACTACCGCCATGCGAGAGCGGACGCAGCGGTTGCTAGATAAGAGCGCGACAGCCTCAGGGGGTGCAGTTCTTGCGGCTTTGGGAGAACTTGGGGGCTACACCCTCCGCCTGTGTGACGAGGTTGACCGCCTGACCCGTGAACTGAACGATGCCATCGCCCGCGATTGCCCGCTCGGCGAGGACTGCGACCTGACCGTGGCCTATATGGCAGGCGAGAGGCGCGCAGAGAACCGGCTCCGCGCGGCGCTGGCCCAAGCCAAGGACCGGCCGTTTGGTGAAGCATTTGCAGATGCCCGCTCTCGCGGTCTTAAGACCTTCTGGTGGGGTGATGGCGAATATCACACGCGCACGGCGGATGAGCGGTGATGACTACCATCGACATCAATGCGCTGCGTAACGAACTACAGGGATTGGTGGCGCTTCAGGTGCAGAAAGCAGTTAATGACGGACAAAAGCTGGACAAAAAGGCGGCACGATACAGCGCTATGGCCGAATACTGCATCCACGTTGGTCGTTGCAGTGACCCGTTCAGTGAAGAGGCCACGCGGGCATCTTTGTTTGATGCTGTCTCCAGTGCTTTCGTCAATGATCCTATGAATATCCCCAAAGAACCGATCCGTGGTTATGCCTGGATGGAGGTATCTTGATGATCACGACAATCAACACCGGAGCTATCCGCGCCGCCCTGAATGGAGACGCAGATGACTGAAAACATCACCCCCAACCCCGGATCAGATGCGGCGCTAGACAAAGGTTGCACCTGCCCCATTTTCGATAACGCCCACGGTCGCGGCTACTTGGGTGAAGGTAAAAAATTTGGCTGGGTCATCAATTGTGGTTGCCCCCTGCATGGTGATTCCGAAGTCAGGGAAGGGACATCATGACTGACCTGCACCCCAACACCCTCGCCCGCTATGGCAGGCGTCGCGTCAGCCGGATGTATGCCGACATCAACAAGCTGCGGCAGATCATCCGGGCCGAGGGCACCCCGGCCATTCAGGACCAGTGGGACCACGAGTTCACGCTCCATGGCTGCCTGAACTGTCGGGCTACGCACACCTAGCTCAAATGGATAGAGCAAGGAGCATCTAACTCCAACCTCTAATATTCCCCAATCCCAAAGCCCCCTCATCCGAGGGGGCTTTTTTAACCCCACAAAGGAGACAACACAAATGCTCGACATCATCCAACCGAAAGCCCGTATCCCCTTCAACGTGGGCGACATCGTTTGCCTGAAGACCGGACATGCACCGCTCAAGGTCCGGGGCGTCCCCTACTCCCGTGGCCGGGAGATGTTGGAAGTGGAACGTTACCCCAACTCCAACACCATGTATCGCCGCGCGGCTGACTTCGAGTTCTACGATCCCGCCAAGCAGCAGTTCCGCAACCTGACCATCAATATCCAGATCCCGATCTGATTTGCCAAGTCCTCATTACTTCATCCTGCCGGTCCTTTACGACCGAACCATCGTTCCCATAGATCAGGTTAAAGCGATGCGGCTTCCCTCAACTTGGGGGTGGCCCGGATACATCCACATCCCGTCCAACAAAGTCTTCAAGACTTTCAAGCAAGCGTGGAGGCATCATTTCCATGATCCCGAACATCCAAACCCGAGAGCTTCTGACGAATAACCAAGGTGAAACCCGCACGTTCACGATTGAGGCAAACGCAATCGCTTATCGTGCCCTGACCTCGAACCTCTACTCCAACCCTGTTGCCGCCTGTATCCGGGAACTGTCCACCAACGCCCGCGATGCTCATGTCGAGGCGGGTATCCCGGACGAGCCGTTCTCCATCCACCTCCCCACCCCCCTGAACCCGACCTTCACTGTCCGGGATTATGGCATTTCCATGACCCACGATCTGGTCATGGACCTCTACTCGACGTTGTTTGGCAGCACGAAACGAAACACTAACGATCTCACTGGCGGTTTCGGTCTGGGTCGTATGGCTGCCTTGAACGTGGCTGACGGTTTCTTCATCACCTGCTTCTTGGATGGGATCGAGCGGAGCTACTCGGTCTATCTGGACGCCCAGGGTATCCCCTCACTGTCCAAGATGAGCGAGCAACCCACGACTGAGCGTCAGGGATTTCAGGTCACGATCCCGATCAAGGACGAGGACATTACCAAGTTCACCAAAGAAGCTGAATACAATCTTCTCGGCTTCAACCCCCGCCCCACCATCAACATGGAATGGACGGTTGGCGATCCTCTGATCAAGGGGGAGGGCTGGGCTTTCTATCTGGATCTGGACCCCCAGTGCTATGTGTCCATGGGGAACGTCCTTTATCCGGTAAAGCCCGGATATGGTGAGTATGAACTGAGAACCAAGACAGACTCGCACAGGGGGTTTATTTTCGAAGCCCCTATCGGGGCGTTGTCCGTGTCCACCTCTCGGGATTCGATCAACTACGACGATAAGACCGTTACCTTTCTGGATAATATGTTCAACCAAAAGGCCCCTGAAATCTTTTCAGTTATGGAACAACGCTATCAGCTTGAGCCGTCGTATATTGATGCCTGTAAGCTCTATCGAAAGGTTCGGAATCAATACGATGCCAACGGCAGGGGTTTCTACTACGGGGACAGAATGCTCCGCGTCCACCCCTACTCGGAGAGCGATCTCGGGTATCGTTTCGTTTTCAAGAACTACGCCCAGCATCTTTCATGGAGAAAGTCTGTCCGTTCCGCAAACCTCAACCTTGAGACGTTGGGCGGCAAAATTGTCCTTTTTGAACCCGAGGGCCTGAAGCAGGCGACTGCACGGGTGCGGCGTTATCTGAAGGAGAACCCTCCGCCCTACAATTCCGATGTATACTGGGCACGGGAGAAGATTGAGGGTGTCAACTACATCGACCTCTCGGATTATGAACCGTTGATTACCCCTAAAGCTCCCCGCGCCACATCACAGCGCAAGCCGGGGATGCGGATGGAGTTCTTCCAACATGGTGGCATCCAGAAGGAGGTTCTTGTTCCTGATGATAACATGATCTTTGTGAAAGGGGATGATTCTCTTAACTATAAATTCAAACGCAATGTCAGAAAACTCATTCAGGCAGGGCTTGTGAACAATGACCAGGTTTTTGTTCAGTTGACTGATAAGCTTGAGGCAGGGTTGTCCAAATCGAGCTTTGATTTCAAATCCCGCATGTTTGACGATGTTATCA
This sequence comes from Simalia boeleni, assembly GCA_026541955.2. Classification (NCBI taxonomy): domain Eukaryota; kingdom Metazoa; phylum Chordata; class Lepidosauria; order Squamata; family Pythonidae; genus Simalia; species Simalia boeleni. The sequence goes on from JANKYG020469935.1 coordinate 4,718, forward strand.
GGAAACTGATCAACAAGAAATATCCTCGATCCCTGCCACCGCTCCGTGCCATTAATCAATACGCAGAATCTCGACTGATCGAAGCCTGCGAGGGTTATAAGCTCGGCAAGGAACTTCGCAACATCAAAAAATGGATTGATGCACAAGCCGAGCACTTGGATAGTGACATACTCACCCTGCTCCAACACATTGTCCCGGACAAACCTGTGCGTCAATCAAAAGTCCCCACCACGAGCGGTTACGATGAATTTTTGAAATCATGCCCGCTCCTTGATTATCTTCCCGATAACCAATTTGCCTATTACCTCAAACTTGAAGGAAAATTGAAATGATCTTTACCCTGTCCGACACCAGCCTGACCATGTTCATTGGAGGCAAACCCTATGCTGTCGCCAATTCCCATCATAACTGGGACAAGCTGATGGGTATCATCACGGGGAAAACCCCCTACCCCGTTGACGAAGAACTCATCAAGATGCTGGACATTCGCCAGAAGATCCAGACCAACGAGCGTATTCGTGTCGACGAGCATACCGACAACATCATGGTCGATGGGAAGCTGATCAACAGCTACCTCACCCAGAAGATCATCAAATGGAGCCTCGCCGGAATTGATGTCCAACCTTGGCTCAATTTCCTCGACAAGCTGCTGAAGAACCCCTCGAAGCAAGTCTATGATGAACTGTTTTTGTGGATGGAGGCCAGTAATCTTCCGATCCACCCGGATGGAGATTTTCTCGCCTACAAGAGGGTGCAGAGCGACTATACGTCATTCCATGCCTCGCCGGATGGAACTCACCAGTTCCACCCGCTCGGTGAGAAGATCGAGATGCCCCGCATCGAGGTTGATGACCGGCGGGATTACCCCTGTTCATCGGGCTTCCACTTCGCGTCCTATGACTATGCCAAGAATCACTATCATTCTGGTAAGGGCCGAATGATAATCCTCAAGATCAATCCGGCTGATGTTGTGTCGATCCCCAATGATTATAACAATCAGAAAGGTCGAGCGACGGGGTATATCCGGGTCGATGAACTGAAAGAGGAATACGTCGATGAACTGAAGGATATGGAGGTTTGGAAACCGGGGGTTAAAGTTGGAGATTTTGTTGTCTGTCTCCGCGAAGATTCCGATACCTTGATCTATGGAGAACTCTACGAGGTTGTCTCTATTGATAACGATGGAAGTGTTTGGGTCGATGACAGTTTCGGAAACCGTCAGCGTATTGATTACGAAAGCTTCGTGACCTACGACCCCGAGATCAAGATTGGGGATACGATTGTCTGCCTCAAAGATGGTCCCGATCTGACGGCCAATCAAGCGTATACGGTTCAAGGCGTGACGGATGATGAGGTTTGGGTTTACGATGATGTCGGAGAGACAAATTACCCCCAATACTATATGAAAATCTAGATAGAATCATTAGCCTAAAACATCGAGGCCCCCTCCCACGAGGGGGCCTTTTCTATTTCAGGAATCCCTCATCATGTCTTTCTATTCCCTCACAGAGAGTTCCAAGAATAAGAAGCTCGGGCCGATGCCTGTCGCAACCATCAGCGCAGCAACTTGCCCCACATCTTGTCCCTTCATGAACAAGGGTGGGTGCTACGCTAAATACGGCCCCCTTCACATTCTGTGGAAGAACGTCACGAATCAGACGAAGGGGATGAACTTCGGAGAGTTTGTGTCCAAGGTTCGCAAACTCCCCAACATGATGTGGCGCTACGGCCAAGCTGGGGATCTCCCCGGCGGAGGGGACAAGATCGACCGTAACCAGTTGCTTGAGTTGGCAAAAGCTAACCGAGGCAGACCCGTCCTATGCTACACCCACAAGCCGATCTTGACTGAAGAACAAAAACAGAACATACGAGATGCAGAAGCACTGGGCTTCCATATCAACATCTCTACAGAGAGCCTTGTAGATGCTGACAAGGCCATTGAGGCAGGTTTTTCGACTGTGACAGTCATCCCTTCCACGTTCCAGAAATCCGACAAGGAGACGTTGGCGGATTACAAGGATCGGGTCCGAGGTCTTCGGACCCCGAAGGGAACGACTGTTGCCGTGTGCCCGGCAACCTACACCGACACGAACTGCCTGAAATGTGGGGCATGTTCCAAGCGACGAGCAGGGAACGCTGTGATTGCCTTCCCGGCACACGGCACAAAGAAGCGCACAGTCGATGAAAGGATCGCCCATGCTTCTCTGTCTCGTCTACCTCCTTCTGGAGGATCTGTCGTCGGAACTTGACCTTCACTACGAGCAAAGAGACTCCAAGGCTTTGACCCGATCCATCAGGCTTCTGCGGGTTGGAGGACGAGCCTTGGCGCACCGAGGATATAATCACCCCCCTACCCTTCTACACACTCTGTCAAGGTTCTCATGAGTTCAAACTTTGTCACCCTAGCCAGTTTGGCAGCGCAACTTCAGATGTCCCCCCGAACCTTGGCCTACATGGCAAAGACCGGGCGACTTCGGGGGGCGGTCAAGATCGGCAGGGCGTGGCGTGTGGAGGTTTCGGAATGGCAACGATCTATCAACGAACAGAAGGTGGACCTTGGTGGGGACGCTTCGCCCTTGACGGGAAGCCAGTTCGCTTCTCGACTGGAACGAGAAATCGACGACTTGCACAGAAGGAGGCAGACCGCCGCGAAGAAGAAGCTCGGGACCGGGCTAAACTCGATGAGTCCGTCACGCTCCTGACGGCCTGTGCGATGTTTTTCGTGCAGAAATCAGACCTGAAGCCTACGACTCTGAAAAATTACAGAATTTCCGCCCTCAGGCTGGTAGAGTTCTTCGACGACTGTTCGATGAATTTGATAAGTCATGAGGACTTGCAGAAGTTTTGGTTGCACAGGGTCGAGAGCGGGGGGAAGATCGCCGGTAAGAGGGACTTGTCGTTCTTGTCGTCTCTCTACACAACCGCCAAGCTGTGGCCGAACGGACCTACAGTAAACCCCTTTGACAAGTTCCGCTTGCGGGATATTCCTGATGCCAATAAGCGGCACATTTGGTTGACAGAAAAGGAGATCCAGACCCTTTTGAGTGTGTGCCGCACAGACCAGCAACGGCTCTTTGTGTTGATGGCGACATCGACTGGTATGCGAAGTAACGAGATGTTCAAACTCCGCTGGTCCGAGGTTGATCTGGACGAGAACCTGATCACTTTGGGTAACAGAGATCGCCTCAGGACGAAGGGTGGAGTTGGGAGGTCGATACCGCTGACCCAAGCGTTGGCAGACACATTACGAAGCACACCACGGGTATCGGCGTGGGTCTTTCCCGGTACTAATCCGGCCAAGCCGGTGACTTCGATGAAGACCTTCTGGAATCGTGCTGTCAAGGAAGCGGGACTGGAGGGGGTTAGGATTCACGATCTGCGTCATACGTTTGGAACGCGGGCACAACAGAAAGGAGTTGATGTCTACTCAATCATGGACTTGATGGGCCACAAGAACATCACGTCCTCGCAACGGTATGTTCATCCCTCGCTCGAAACCAAGCGAGAGGCGATCAGAAAGATACAACACAACCCAGGCACACCGACCAACTGATTGAGAGGATTTTGGGGAATTTGTTGGGGCTTTTCAGCGGAACAATTGATTAACAGTCAACTGCTCTACCGCTGAGCTACGCCGGAACACGGGGCGGGGTCTACCCGCAACCTTTTGGTGAGGCAAGCCCCTTCCTCCAAAAATTTTCCAGCCCCCCACCGGCAGTTGCCGCAACTGCGGCAACTGCCGGGTCCGGGGCGTCACAGTCAGAAGCACAGTGAGGTCGGTGCGCCACCCAGAGGTGGAGCGACAATACCCGTGACAGACTGGCAAACGCAGGCCCTCGAAGATCTGCGGACCACCACACTCAGTCGTGCCGAAGTGGCCGCAAAATACCATCGCAGTCCGGCTGCGATTCAGAAGCTGATGCGGCTGCATGACGTGATCCGACCCCTGCGGCCTAAAGATGGACCACGAAAACTCGCCACAGCCAAACCCTTGTCGAACCAACACCGTTGGATCGGCTTGAAACTCTACAACTGTGACCCGGAGGGAAAACTCGGGAAGAAAATAGGGGTCAGTCAGTATGCCTATGCCGCGATGAGGGCTGGAGTTCATGACTTCACCATGTCCCAGATTCTGGTGATTTGTGAACATTTGCAGATGGATATTCTGGAGCTTCTCGCTCCCCCGGAAAGCTTAAGCAGGAAGGCAGGATGATCGACATCACCTACTATGAGTATTGGTGCTTTATCAGGCAGTTCCATGAACAGTTCGCACCTGAGAAGCGCAGATCAAGTGAGGCACTCGGCTATCTGTTCGGCCGAGTGTCAGCCCTATGCCCTACCACCCAACATCTGATTTTCAATTACATTAAAAAACAAGGAGTTACCAATGCAGTTCAATGAACTTGCCAAGCTGCTGCTCGAAATCAAGGCCAATATCCAGCCGCTGGAGTTGCGTGAGGCTGAACTTAAGCGGGACATTACCCTGTTCGAGGGGGAAAAATACGTCGGGCCGGAGGGGTCGGTTTCGGTAAGCCACCACACCCAAGACCGGACGACAAACGAGGTCATCTACTCCCTGAACGCCTCCAAGTTCGCTGAGCTTGCCCCAGATCTCAAGGTACAGCTTGAAAAGATGGGTGTGGTGACGATCAGTCCCAAGACGGTCAAAGGGGCAGCCCCCCGAGTTACAGTGAAGTTGGCGGCATGACCGCGAGTGTGGAACACTTCGGGGCCCACGAACTACCATCAGGCATCCGCTTCCTGATGCAGGATCAGGGGGCGGAACACGCTCTGGATGTCAAGGTGGATCTGGATGTTGAGCTAGAGGGGCGTAAGCGACGATCCCCCCACAGGATCAACCTGCATGATACGACTGACCGTGATCTTCCTGAAGACCCGTTGGTCCAGATGTTCCTGCCGATCCCGACAGAGGACCGGGGGGTCTACTATCTGGCGGACACCCCATCGAACCTGAAGTTGGTCACGACCTTACGGCGGCTGTCTTCCCCCACCAGCTATGCAAAACGGGTGCTTCTGTCCGAAGCACCCGTCGATCTGCGTAACCTGACCCAGAGCAACATCCAACCTATCGTTGCTCTGGGGTTCCACCCCGGCGTGTTCAGGAGCTTACTAAGCCTTCAGGCAAAAGCCCCTCTGCTCCTGAATAGGGTCATTGTTCTTCTGCCAGAGTGGCTGGCGAAGGTTCAGCCGACGTTTCTCCAGCCGCAACTTTGCGAGGACGACCTCGCTTTGCTCCCGATGGAGAAGATTGGGGCTTCTGTGCTTCGTCGCTATCTGCGTCATGAATACGAGGGCGCTTGATATACATGCCGGGGCGGAAGTTGCCGTCATTATTCGTCAGCGCCTTGGCGAGAGCGGGGGGAACAAACCCGATCTCATGCAGACGTTCCAAGGTCTGCACGAGAACTCCCGTCAAGTCGTAAGCCTCCTTCTGGTTCTTCCGCTGGGCCTGCTCGGCCTCGGCCGCAGCAATATCCAGCCGCAACCGTTGAAGACGTTCGATTTCAGCATCAATATCGAGAACAGTATCCATGTCAGCACCCGCTCCTTTACGAGACTATCAGATCGCCGATCTGGCGTTCTATATCGCGAACCCGAAGGGCTTCAACCTGTCGGACCCTGGAACAGGAAAGACACCCTCGGTATGCGTCTACCAGCAATATCTTTGGGATCACTGTCAAGTTAAAACGGTCTGGGTCCAACCCAAGGGCCTCATGGAGAAGAACCGCCGGGAGCTTTTGCGGTTCACCACCTTGCGCCCTGAAGACATCGTGATCGTAGATGGGACCAAGGCCCAGGTTGAGGCTGCCCTTAACAGTGATGCCAAGATCTTCCTGATGGGATTTCGCCGCTGGACGCTCAGTTGGAAAGATCTACCCCCCGCTGTGAAGGCTGTGGTCGTGGACGAGAGCCACAGGGGCTTCAAACGAGCAGATTCGGCTGCCTGTCAGGCTCTGTTTGAAGCCTTCCGATCCAAGCGTATGACCTACTTCCTACCGATGACCGGGACGCTCATCAGTGGGGATCTGACCAGCGCCTACCCCATGATCCATGTTGTGGAGCCGCGCTACTATGTCTCGTTTAACGACTTCATCAACCAACATGCCGTCAAGGATTTCGACGACAAGATCATCGGCTGGAAGAACCACGACAAGATTTCGCGCGTCCTCGGCCGTCATGGCATCCGCCGCACCTTCAAGGACATTTTTGGGGAACAGGAGATCGTCTACCAGACAGAAGCCGCCGCCATGTCCCCGCAACAGGAGGAATACTACCGCAAGTTCGAGTCAGAAGCCCTGCTGGAACTGGAGAAGTTCTTCATTGACGGAACCCAACCGGGCGTTGGTTTCATCCGGGCAAGGCAACTGCTCGAACACCCCAATCACTTCCCGGATCTGACCAACCCCGGTTCCTTCATGGATCTGATCCCTAAGGAACAATCCGGCAAGGAATTGCTGCTGCAAGAACACCTGCTGGACCACCAGACAACAGGGAAGCCGTTCCTGATCTATTCCCCGTTGGTGCCCCAGCAACATCGGATCGCTGAACTTTGCGAGAAACTGAAGCTCGACTATCGGTTGATGAACGGGTCGGTTCCAATCCCGGATAGGGACAAGATCGACGCTGATTTCCAAGCTGGGCGGTTCCAGGTTCTCGTTGCCAGTCCTCAGGTTTGCGATGTCGGCTACAACTGGCAGATTTTGGGGAATGATGAACTGGAGCATATCGCCTTCATGACCCCCGACTACCTCGACAGCACGATCAACCAGTCCATCGGTCGCGCGATCCGGGGGAAGCGTGAGAACCCCTTGCGGGTCACGTTCTTCTACTACCCAGATACACTCGATGTCCGGGTCTTCCAGATCATCAAGAAGAAGTCGATGGACGCCCATCTGGTCGACACTAATCGGCCAGTTCTGGACTTGCTTCCATAGTGGGGCACATCATCATTCAGAAAGGCATGAGAAGAATGACAAACTCCATCTATCCAGTGAAAGAACCCCCCACGGAACTGCTTGAACAGGGGCGAGTCTATCTCGAAATCTTCCCAATGAAGGTCATTCCCCTAGACGAGGAAAACCGCACAGAGTCCCGCCTCGTCGAGCCGGGGGAAACTCCTGACTTCTACGACATCGTTCTGCGCCCTGAAGATTGGGACATGAGCCATGGCAAACCTTATGGCGAATGGGAAGACATGTCTGAAGATGAGACTCAGGAACAGGTTATCGCCCTTCAAGCTCAATATCCGGGGGTGGTCGTCTGTGATCTCTAACGAAGTAGCCCCAACAAGGAGGAAAATTTAGCCGAGTCATATGCACTCCCACTAGAACCATTTCCGGGGCAAGCCTACATCGTCCTCACTGAACTGCCTTAGCAACATTTGAAAGTGAACATTATGAACGCTGTTGAACAAGCCATTGCCCAAGCCCAAGCTGCGGCACAGAACATCGTGCCCGCGACGGCAAACACCAACACTACCCTCGCTGTTGCTGGACAAAGCCGTGCCATCGGCATTGCCGACTTCGCTAACAACGCCGCAGCCGACATTTGGCTGAAGGTGAAGGAGGGCGGTCTGGTGCTGGGCGACGACCCGAAGTTCCACGAAACCCTGACTTTCCGTGTTGATTTCTCGGAACTGACCATGTTCTGGGCTGCCTCCGGTGGGAACCCGCCGATCTACGTCAAGAGCTATGATGGCATCCTGTCGGAAACCGGGAAGGCTTGGAGCCAAGAACTGCAAGACCTGTCTAAATATGCAGGTAAGCCGGTTCGTGACTTCCGGTCGGCGACCTTCCCGTTCGAGGTGATCGAGGACATTCAGGGCAAGACTTCCAAAACTGAAGCCGGAACCATCGTGGGTTACACTCTGACCTATACAGGTTCGCAAGAGTTTGGTCGTCTCCAGAAGAAGATGGTGAAGGAGGGACTGCCTCTCGACGGTATCTACCTCGTCACCATCGGTTCCCTCGCGACCAAGAACAGTGCGGGAAATAACTTTGCGAAGATCCAGTTCCTCGACATCAAACCCGACGACGCCGAGTAACTGGTAGAGGGCAAGGCACTTCTGGGGGATTCGCCCACCCCCACCTGAAATCTGGAAGTGCCTTCTCATTCATATAAATCCTATGGATATTGCAGTATCCATAGGTCGGTTCAGACGGACAGTGCCGCAACAACGCCGTCAGCCTGTGGTCGGGATTTTTCTGCTCTCCTTCCGTGACGCGACAGGCACCTCACTCCACAAACGCAGGATTGAGCCGTGATCCACATCTATGATGGAAACAACTATTTTCGTCGTAAGTTAGAAACTGGATCGACCCCTCGGTCGATCTTCAATGAATTTCTGGGCCTGAATAATGACCAACATATTGTCGTTTGGGACGGACCTCACGCCCTAAAGGCTCGTCGGGCAGTATTTCCAGATTACAAGGCGCAGCGAAAACCTGCGTCTTCCGACATCTATGTCAACTTCGACACCATCAGGGATATCTTGTGTCACACTTTGGCGCTTCAGGTTCGGGTTCCTGGTTTTGAGGCGGATGATGTCATCGCTGAACTCGTCAAGGGACGAGAAGGTGAGTGTCATATCCACAGCAACGACAGGGATTTTCTCGCCTTGGGTGTAGCTTGTGACGCTAAGCCGCTCGACTTCGTGCCCGTCCAATGGACCCGTCTCTACAAGACGTTCGTGGGAGACACTTCGGACAACATCCCCGGCTGCCCCGGCTTCGGCGCGAGGGCGTGGGCGGAATGTGACCCTGAAGCTCTCCACTCATGGCTTCTGGATGGAACTGACTATGATTTCCCAGCACGAGCCAAGCCTGACCGTGAGCAACTCCTGAAATTCTGGGAGATCATCGGCTTCCTCAAGGTTGAGATCGGGCCGGAACACATCATGGTAGGTGCCCCTGACTGGCAGAAGGGACATGATTACCTTTCGGAGATTCTGAATTGACCATTATCACTCAACTCATTGACGCCCGGAACTTTGACCAGTTCCGGGATCAGATCATTGCCGAGATCAAGGCTGCGAAGTTTGTTGGTATCGACACCGAAACACAAGACGATAACCGGCATGACGGATTGAACAAGGCTTGTGGTTATGATCCGGTTACACGGAAGAAGTCTGCTACGAAGAAAACCATCTTCGACTTCCGCCGAATCGTTATGTGTGGCCTTTCCATCTATCCTGAAGACGGTAAGGTTGCATACTACCTTAATCTGAACCATGCAGATACTGAGAACCGTCTTGGGTGGAATCAAGTTAAACCGATCTTGGAAGCTCTACCGGAAGGCGCACACTGGATCGCCCACAACCTTCAGTTTGAACTGACAGTGTTCAAAAGCTGCTATGATTACAACCTGACACCCGCCATCGACACGCTCCAGATGGCGGTTTCGGCCTTTGGGCCAGACGAGTATTCAACCCAAGACTTCATGGTTCAGGGACAAGAAGGGATAGGGAAGCTGATCCCGACGTTGATGGAACAATCCACGGGTTTCCATGACCCCCAGAACATCGAGAATGATCTTGAGGAAACGATCCTCAAAATCCTCGGCAAATCGTCTACCGCCGAATGGTCCTATAACGGCTGGGTCAAGAACATCACCTATGGCTACGGCCTGAAGGGTCTGGTGAAACGCTTCTTTGGACACAGTATGGTTACGTTCGAGGAAGTTCTCGGCGGTAAGGCCCACATGGGGCAACTTACCGGAGATGATGTCTCCGCATATGGTTGCGACGATGCCTATTGGGTCGTGCCTCTGTTCCATAAATTGTTGGAGTATATGAGCCTCAACTGCCCCGGTGCTATTCAGACATTCTTCAACCAAGAGAACCCCATGGTTCCTATCTACTCCGGGATCACCCTCGGAGGCTGGAGAGTGGATCGTGACGCAATCCTCGCCAGCAGGAACCTTGAACGAGCTAAGAACGCTCAGGTGCTTCGGGATCTGAAAGCTGTTGTTCGCCAGATGCTCCCCTTCCCTGTCGAACCCCACGACAAGCTGAAGAAGCGGGACGGTTGGTATGCCAGCAACTGGAAGAAATACCGCAAACAGATCGAAGGCTGGGCTGCTGCGCCCGACAGTGATGATGACTTCATCCAGAACCAGCAGGTGCGCGGGGCTGTGTCCAACGCTTGGGCCGTCGAACGGGGTAAGGCCGAGAGTGTGGGTCCAAACCTCGGCCACTACATGCCGCAGCGGACCCTGCTCTATGACCTGACCGGAACCAAGCTGGTGATTGCCCATGGCAAGACCCAGAGCGACGGCGAAGCCCGAGGGAGGTTGAAGGAACGGTTTCAGAAGGAGGGGAATATCCTTGCGGTGCAGATGATCGACCATCTCAACGCTCTGGCGAGCGTCGATCAGCGATTGAAGTTGTTTCTGACGACCTACCTTCAGCTAGTCGATCCTGAGACTGACCGAATGTATCCACAGGTCACGTCAATGCTGGCAACCAGACGGATGGCGGCATCTCAACCAAACGCCATGCAACTCGCTAAGCGGGGTGAAAGCGTCTATGTCCGTGGGTTCTTCCGGGGTGATACCGACGATCATCTCGTTGTTTCATGTGACTGGAGTTCAATCGAACTGGTCGAGGTTGGCGAGTTTTCAGGAGATCCTGAATTCATCAAGGCTTACGGCCAGATCCCGCACAAAGATCTGCACGGTAGTGCTGCTGCTGCGGTTCTCGGAGTTCCTCTTGACCTGTTCAATACACTGAAGGGAGGTATCACAAAGGCAGACTTCATTAGCCGTGCTTCCGGGAAGATTGAGAACCCGGAGCGGCTATTCATTGACACGAAAGGTCAGCCTCTTGAGGGCGATAAAGCCTACAAGTTTTGGCGCACTTCTGTAGGAAAAGGTAGCAATTTTAACTATTTCTATAGTGGTGCACTTTCCACTATCGGAGAGGTTATGGGTTGGTCATCAGATCAGATGTGGAAGGCGACGGAAGCATATCGCGAACAGTTCGCCGTGGCAGAGGTCTGGCGCACAAACCTGATCAATCAGGTTCGTCGAGAGGGTTACGTGACACTCCCTGACGGTCATACCCGCGTTCGATTTGAAGCGACCGACCAGTGGCGAGATCAGTTCACATCGAAGTTCATGTTGGACAACCCGCAAGGGTCTGACGTGATCGCGAACTATAACCGCATGTGGCAATACATCGCCAGCAAGATCCAGAAGCGGGGGTTCAACCAAGCGGTGAACGCCTACATTCAGGGAAGCTGTGCGACAATCGCCAAGCGGTCTATCCTCTCCATCATGAAGAAGCGCAATGAACTGGGGTGGACTGACCACGAGATGAGGTTTCTCTGCCCCATTCATGACGAACTTGTTTTCAGCATCCACAAATCGGTTGCGATTCAAGGTGTCAACCTGATTCGGGATACGATGATTCATCACCCTGATATGTTCAAGCATTGTGTGCTTGATGCCTCACCATCGCTTGGACTGACTTTTGAACCTTGGCATGAGACCAAGGCACCCTTGGGTCAGGTTGAGCTTTACGAGGCCCCTAAATTTTCGTTCCTCCCTGAAAGCGTTTGGGGTGGACGAATGAACAACGACCAAATTCAACAGACGGTCGATCACCTTTTCCAACTACAGAAAGCTTGAGATATGTCAGCACTTTTCAAAGCAGTCCTTTATGCAAATATTTTCATTTATATTGCTGGAGTATTTGTCTCGAACAGTTTTAACTGGATCAACCAGACGACCCCAGATACACGATTCTCCGTTGTTATTGCATGGATCGTGGTGGTCGGCTTTATCTTCCTGATCAACAAAACGAGTGAATCCTGATGTGGTATGCAGGTGATAACGACACCCTCTACAGACTCGGCCCGTTCCAGACCCGTGCCGAAGCCTTGCAGGAGGGATATGATGAAGGCTTCGACATCATCCATATCTGTGAGGCCGAGCCTCACGACTTCAAGTTGAGCGACTTCATCAACGTCGAATACATGAACGAGGTCGCCGCCGATAGCTATCAGATGTCTGAGGGTGACGACGATCCTGTGTTCGATCTGACGGAGAATCAGATCCAGAGCTTGAGGTCGGTCATCGACAAGTGGCAGGAAGTCAATGACCTGAAGTTCACTTGCCGAACCTTCGAATGGTCTGACAACCACGAAATTATCGAGGCTGTGCATCTCTGATGAAAGAACATATGTTTGCCAAGGTGATCCTCGCCTCCACGGCGGCGCATCACACCCCCATCTACACCCTCCACCTGCACATGCCTCGGTGTCTGTTGGCAGAATTCAATACCCATCGGGCATTCAGCCGCAGTTCACGTTCGTCTCGGGCCGTGCCTGTGGCGAAGATGATCAAGGAGGTCTATGAGGCCCCTTTCATCCCTTGGCACTGGGGCAAGAACCAGCCGGGGATGAAGGCCGAAGAAGAGCTGACGCCACTGGAACAGTGGGAGTGCATCACACTCTGGAACGACGCTCGGGATCGTGCTGCCGAGGTTGCCCAGCAACTCGACCTGATGAATGCCCACAAACAAAACGTGAACAGAATCCTTGAGCCTTATCTATGGGTGGATACGCTCGTTACCGCAAACCAATGGGATAACTTCTTCTACTTGCGGGACCATGAGGACGCCGAACCTCACTTCCAGGATCTCGCCAAGATGATGAAGGCGGCTATCGCTAAAGCGAAGGTTCAAGTGCTGGAACCTGGTCAGTGGCACTTGCCCTACATCACGGCTGATGAGGCTGCGATGCTTGATCTGGAGGATCTTCAGAAGATCTCATCGGCACGATGCGCTCGTGTCAGCTATACCCCCTTTGATGGGAACGCCAGTTACGAGAGGGAATTTGCCCGCTTTGAGAAGTTGGCTGGAGATCCCCCTCACAGCAGCGCGTTTGAACATATCCTGATGGCGGACAATGACCCGACAGGGGATCACCGAAACACCCCCGGCTGGTTACAGTTCCGCACTCGATTTAATTAAGCAAGTCCTATGCACTTCCACTGTCGGTGAAACATGGGCTGGATTATATCCAGCCCATGCGTAACACTGGCAAACTTTCCGAAAAACTTTGGGAAGATCATTTCAGAAGGCTCGGTAAGCGGGCCTTCTTTTTTCGACTTGTGGATGCTTCTGAGATCAAGGGCCGATCAGGAAAAATCGCTACCTCAGCCCGCGCTCAACCCTCCGACTATATCCTCACCCTTGATGGGGTCACGGAATATGCTGAGGTCAAAAGCACCGGCCACAAGACGAGCTTCTCTTTCAGCTTGATCAAATCCACCCAGTCGGCAGCGGCCCAACAGGTTCTTTCGGCTGGGGGACAATACACTGTCTACATTCACGCCTTGGATTTAGACCAGTGGTTTCGCATCAGCTATCACCTTGTAGCCCTCGCCAAGGCAGAGGGTCGCTCGTCCCTAAAATGGGACGAGTTGAAGCCATTGGAATGGATGATTTGATGAAGTTTTATGACATCATGCTCGATCTTGAGACGGGCGGTATCAGCCCCGATCACGCACCCATTATCCAGATCGCGGCAGTAAAGTTCGATCTGAATACACGCTCGATTGACAGCGAGAGTATGTTCGACCGTTGTTTGAGACCCTTGCCCGGTCGTTACTGGGAAGAAAGCACCCGCAACTGGTGGTTCGGAAAGAACAAGGCCGTTCTGGATACGATCCTGCCCCGTATGGAGGCCCCAGAACTTGTCCTGAGCGACTTCTGGGATTGGTGTCTTGACGGCTACGATGGTCAGGAACCCCTCCGGGTTTGGGCAAAGCCCATTTCGTTCGATCTGCCTATCCTCGCTAGCCACTTCAGGCAGGTCGGCAAGGAAACGCCTTGGCATTACCGTTTTGGTATGGATGTCAACAGTTTCATCCGAGGTTTGGGTAAAGACCCGAACACTGAGCTTTACTACGCAGAGTTTCAGGGGCCAGCCCACAACGCTCTGGTCGATGTCCTGAACCAGATTGGTAACTTGTTTGCTGCTATGGATTGCTATCAGAATGGGTAAACGCAGTGATTTTGAACGCCGTCCTCAAGACAAGTATTATACCCCAAATTCAGCAGTTATACCCTTGCTCAAGCATCTTCCCCAAAGTTCAACTTACTATGAACCCTGCGCCGGAAATGGAAAGTTGATTAATCATCTGGCTGAGGCTGGGCATCGGTGTGTCGGGGCATCTGACATCGACCCCGACACGCCAACTATCTATCAAAAAGACGCTTTGGACCTGTCGGAGGATGATCCAGGTGATGCAAAATATTTTGTAACCAACCCTCCGTGGGAACGTAAGAGCCTTCACCCCCTAATAGAGCATCTTGCTTGGCTGCGTCCTACATGGCTGCTGATCGACGCCAATTGGATGTTCACCAAGCAGGCCGTGCCGTTCATGGAATACTGCCACAAGGTTGTCACTATTGGGCGGGTGAAATGGATTGAGGATAGTAAAATGTCAGGAAAGGACGACGCCGCTTGGTTTCTGTTTGATCGGAACCAACCCGGTATCATCACTCATTTTATTGCGAGGGCAGCATGAAAGCCCAAATCCTCGGAGACACCCACCTGGGTCGAGCCTTCGTCAACGGCGTTCCCCTCCACCATCGAGGGGAACGTGAAGCGATGCAGTGGACGCAGTTCACGAAATCACTCAGTCCGGGCGTAGACACCCAAATTCATGTCCACCTCGGAGACTTGTTCGACAAGGCAGTCGTCCCCTACGACCTGATCCTGAACACCGCTAATGTCTATATCAAGGCCGCGACCGCGAACCCGCACTGCACCTTCGTCGTCCTGAAGGGAAATCACGACTACATCAAGGATTTGACGAAGCGCAGCGCCTTCGACGTGTTCGAGGCTTTGGTCGCAGGCCATGACAACATCGTGGTTGTGAAGGACCAAGCGATCAAGATCGGCGACCAAGCCTTCATCGGCTACTCGGTCGAACATAACGCTGCGGACCTCCTGATCGGATGCGACACCCTCTACGGCCATTATGATGTCGAGAGCTTCGGGGGTGACGACCACAACCTCGTCCCTACCAAGCGAGCCTCCGAACTGGGCATCAGGAAGATCGTTACAGGCCACATCCACAAGCCTGACAGCTTCACCCGTGATGGGGTCGAGGTCGTCGTCCACGGTTCCATGCAGCCTTTTGCCCACGGCGAGGAAGTCAACGACGACCTCTATGTCACTCTCACCCTCGAACAGCTTTCCGAGGCGGATGAGGCTTACCTTCGCAACCGATGCGTTCGCGTTCTCGGGGTTCCTGATCATGAAATTGATTGCCTTCAACTCACCATCAAGCGGTCCAAGGAACTGGACGTGGAAGATACCACTGTCGAGTTGGGTGATTTCAGTATGGAAGATCTCTTTTCTGAGGTCTTCACCGAACAATCGGTGCCCAAGGAGCTACAGGACCGAATTGTATCTGAATATCAGACGAGGCGCGTAATTGACTGACGAGAAGGTCGCCAAAGCAATGCGGGTCTGGGCTGAGTGTCTGGCCGACCACCCAGTCCATCAGCAGGTTCCATTGGAGCTTGAGTTCGCCCTCACCAAAGACCGTGAACACTTCAACGCCATCGCCATCTGGTTCTTGTCGGACCATGAAAGTCTCTTTCTGGAGGCAGTAGCTGTTGCCCGACAACGAGGAATTTTGAAATCATGGGAATCAATCATCTAAGCTACGAAGTCACCTTCCCCAGCACCGGACGGACACTGAAGGAAAGCATCAACTTCGAGAACGGATTCGGTGCTGTTATTGGCGCGAATGGAGCCGGAAAAAGCAGCGTAATCGAGATGTTGCGCTATAACCTCTACGGCAGCGCCGCACTCCGGGGGAAGGCTGAGGACTACAAGACCCTCAAGACCAAGCTCCAGTTCTCGATCAAGGGTGTCACTTATAGCGTGGAGCGGTCCTCGTCCGGGGCGAAGCTCTACTCGGGCGATGAACTCATCGTATCGGGGACCAAGCCCGTCAACCAGAAGATCGCGGCTCTGATGGGCTTCGGCCTGACCGTCTTCGATGTCGCCTGTGTCGCCAATCAGGGGGACATCGAAAAGCTGGGGGCGATGAAGCCGACTGAGCGTAAGCAGATGGTTGATAGCGTCATCGGCCTCGGCGTGATCGAGGACATCACCAAATGGGTGGGGGATGAAGCGAACACGCTCAAGCGTGAAGCAACAACCTTGGCCTCGTCCTTGATCGAGCCGGAGCCGCCGACCAAACCTGACGGATACGAACCGGCGGGGGTGATCCAAGATCGGATCAATGCTCTGGTCGAAATGGAACAAAAGATGAACCACGCTCAGGCTGTGCCCCCAGCCGGGCCTCGCCCAACCCCATTGAGCGAAGATGATCTCGTAGAGAAGGCCAAGTTGCTCCCCCTTATGGCAGAACTGAAGGCCCTGCCCCAACCGTCGGGGTGGACAGAAGATCAACTCGACCAGATGGAACAGGATCACGCCATCCCCCCGTGGGTCGGTATCCCTGAACCGGATCATTCAGAGGACGCACTGGTAGGCTGGCTGATGGACTGGGCCAATCTGGAGGTGCTTCGGGACAGGGCCAGTTTGGAAAAGGGTATCCAGAGACTAGAGGCCGGATCAACGACCTGTCCCAAGTGTCAGCATAGCTGGACCGAGGATGATGGGCTTCT
>JANKYG020470984.1:0-20926 GCA_026541955.2 Simalia boeleni
TTTTTTACAATAGTTGTAAAGTCTTGTTTTTCTAAAAAATTTGTTTTAATAGAATCAACTTCTTTTGATTGTAACTCTAAAACCTTTTCATTAATTTCATCAATCACTTCAGATTCAAATTCATTTAAATCATATGACCCATTCATCTTATTTTTCTTAACATTATAACTTAGCATGATTTCATCAATTAGATTATAATATTTTTTTACATTATCTTTCAATGTTTTTTTTAGTTCAATAAGACTCATTAGTGAATCTAAAGAAATTTCTTTAGCAGGTTTCAACTCACTAATAATTGAGTTTAGCTCTAATAAATTTATATATTTCATTTTTTTTCTTTTTGTAGAACAAAATTACTAATTTTTATTTAAAGCTAAAAATTTATCTTCTTTTTCTAGTTCTTTTTTTTTAATAATTTTTTTTAGTTCTATCTCATCTTTTTTTAATTCAACTATTTCTTCTTTTAAATCAGTTGAAATGTTTTTGAAACTTTTTTTGATTAAAGAATCCTCATCCTTTACAGTTTTAACTTTTATTGTATCACTATTTAATACGATATTAGAATCTTGCATAAGTTTTACTAATCCTTCCTGCGCTAATGTTTGATTACTTTGACTTATTGTATTTGTACTGCCTAAAGTAGTAATACAGAAAACTGAAATCAATACAATTAAAAATTTTCTACTAATGTGCCAATTGTTGTTTAGCGTCACCGATGGTTTTATTAATTTCATTTTTTAAAGTTTTTATTTCATTAAAACGTTCGTTGTAATCAATTCTTAATTGTTCAATTTTGTTTTCATACATTTCTTTTTGTTGTTGCGTTTGTTCTTCTAGTTTTTTTGCATACTCAACTTGCGTATTAAACCTTTCTTCAGAACAAACATCTAGCTTTCTATTAAAATTAACAATTATAATAGATAAGATCATAATGGCAATTAACAACAATACAATCACCATCGTTTCCCCGTCTTGAGTAACTATCCATGAAATCCAATTTTTTCTCATTAAGAATTTGACTTTTTAACATTTATATTTTAGTTGAAAAGTTGTAAATATTTTTCTACTCCTAGAATGTTTAAGTAAACTTGTTCTTCGCCACTTAGTCTTTTAGTTTCTTTTAATATTTTTACAATACTTTTCTCATCTTTAATTGATATTGATTCATTTAACATCTTTGCCTCATTTATTTGTCTTTGCACCATCATTAGATTTGCTCCAATTGTTGATGGTCTTGAAACTGCATCCCAACAAATAATTTCTAAATCGTTATCCACTATATCATAACCACCTCCATCTGAATAAACACTTCCTAGTGCTCTTGATGAAATCCCTAAAGTTTTTCCATTTAAAATAATACCTCTGGCTATCAAGCCTGGTGCTGTTTGTGGCATGAACGCATTTAAAATTTTAATACGCCCAAAAACATTATTACCGTCAAACCAAATATCCTCTATGGTTAATGCGGCATTCTTTAATTCTGGAACCGCTGATGTTAAAGGGTGATCTAATTCTCCAAATGACTGTAATTCTTTAATTTCTTCGTTTAAATATCTTAAACATTCAGCTTTAAGAATTGACATAGGATATATTCTTTTATTTCTATTTGGTGTATCTCCTTTTTGAATTAATCCTGTCATATAAATAGGAATATCAGGATTTTCCATTACCCTCTTTAACATAGCATCACCACCTTCCATTTCTAATAAGAAAGGCTTATCAAAACTGCTCAAAGAATTTTCTATTAAAAATTTCTTGTTATTTTTTGTCATTTTGCTACTTTTATTTTTAAATAGTTATTATTTTTTTTTAAACTTTTTCAAACCAATATTTAAAAATAAAAAAATGGCAATTAATAAAAAAGCTATATATTCTAATAACCTAGAACATATTAAAAACGCAAATACAAGTAATAAAAACAGTTTCTCACACATGGCTGAACCTGAAAACACCTCCTTTGTTTTACAAGAAATTTCATTAGAAGATCTTGATAAAATGGTTGAAGATTTTTTCAATAATTATTTTTCAATAAATGGAAAGCCAATTAGATTAATTAATGGAATGGTTGATTTTGCAATGGCTCCTATTTTATATCCAGAAAATTTCAATCGAGAAAAAGAAACTTTTATTAAACCATTACTTATATTTAGAAGAGCTTCTACTATGCCAAGAGGACAATCTAAATCAACATATAAACCTGGAGTTTTTACTATTCCAAAAAGATTACCTCAAGGAATAGTTTATGAACAATATAAAGTAACACCAGCAACTGAATATTATTTAAATTATGAGTTTATCTTTATGACAACTTATAAAGAAACAACAAATGAAATAATTGAACAGTTTAGAGAATATTTCAGAAACAAAAGAAATATGATTAATTTCAATAATGAAAAATTCACTATCAGACCAACTAATGGGATTCAAGATTTATATATTGAAGACGAAACTTCTGCTTTGAATGAATCTAAAGAATATATAACTACTTTTTATGTAACTGTAGATGGTTATACTAGAAGTAAAGATAGTGTTCAAAAAGTTGAACTCCCAAATACTTACACTCTAGATATTATTGTAAAAGATTCAAATAATGAATACAATCAACCAGTAATTTATAGGAATGAAATAAAACAAAAATAAGCGTTAGAAAACTAACGCTTATTTTTTTAAATCTTTTATCTTAACTAAACTTTCCACCATTCGTAAATTCCCAACGTTTTTTGCTTTTGTTGTATTTTACTTTATAAGTTAAGTTTTCTCCATTAGAAACTCTTGCAAAAGTACTACCATTAGATTCATAAGGTTTACCCATCAAAAGATAACTTTCATAATCATCTTTGTGATATTTATAAACATTAATATTACCAGTTGTTTGCATTTCTAATAATACAACTTTTTTACCAGTATAATTTTCTAATAGTTTTATTACTTTTTCTTTCATTTTTTACATTTCTAGTTCTGCTCTATCATAAGCAATTTCTAAAGTAACTTTCGCAATTTCTGAATCGTCTTCTTGATTTAACGCTCCACCATCTAAGTCAATAATAAACGCACCATAAATATACCACTTTTGTACTGGATTACCACAATCATCTTCCATATAAAGAATTAAATTCTTTTTATAAATAGAAGGATAACCACCACAACCTGTTGTAGGATCGAAGTGTTCTTTTTGCCACATCCAAAGCTTTTGCATAACTGAAGGACCTACAACATCACGGAAAGCAATTGTCATGTTTTCAAATTTTGTTGCACCTTTATATTTTGTAAAACTTCCTTTATACTTAACTTCTTTTAATGAGTTACTTAATTTTGGTCTAGCAGCTTCAACCTGAAATCTTTCAGAAATTCCCATTTCCTCTGGAAAGATGATAGACCACATATCTGTCTTAATAGGTGGAAATTCTGTTCCTATACCTGAAAATAAATTAGTTGCCATTTATAACTGTTTCTTTTTAAATAGCAACTAAAATCATTTTATTTTATTGTGATTTTTATCTTCTTTTTATATAGTCTTTTACTACTTCATCATGAATACCATATAGTTCTTCAATAGGACTTAACTCTTCTGCTAATTTTTGATCATCAACTTTTATTGCCTCACCTATTTCTATATCTGAAATTGAAAATTCTTCAAATAAATGTTCTTCTGGAAATCCTGGATCTGTAACTGTTTCTTGTTGTTCTTCATGATGCAAATAACTATCATAATTAATAGTAAAAGCAACAAATAAAGTTTCATTTGGATCTTGATTTATTTTTCCTAAATATTTTTTTAAAGAAGGCAAAAACTTAAAAACTTCACCATTAGAAATATTCAATCCTACCCAAACATGTGCATCAGTTCCTTCAATTTTATAATCATATCCTTCTATATAATTACTAAGTTCTTGAATGTTTGTATTTTCTTGTAAAACAATTTTTTTTCCTGTTACTTTCTCTAGCAATGAAATTGCTTCCTTTATTAATTTGTCTTTCATTTTTTTATTTTTAATTATACTTTTTATAAAACACTTCCAATAATATCATCATTAGGATATCTCACATGAAACATATCATTTGGTCTTGATAAAATAATATTGTTAACTGTTTTCATTAAAAATCTATTATTTTGTAAAGTAGTCGAAATGTTTTCATTGTTATAATAAGTTCCTATTTCAGGTTCTTCATATAATTTTCCAGAAACTTTATTTTCTCCAAAAATATTATAAAATTTAAGATCTACAACATTTACAACCCCTTCAACTTCTTGTAAAATTGTTTGAACATTTGATACAAAGATTGGTTGATTAATATTCCAGTTATAAACGTTAAAATATGCCCGCATTCTATTTAAACAATCCATTAATACTTTTTGTTTATTTTTTTCATCTGCGATTATCTTAAATTCAACTTGAAAATTAATAACATTTGCATCAACAATATTAATATAATCACCAATGATTTTTTTATTGATCATAAACTCTTTAATATTGTTTTTCAAAAAAGTATTTGCTGACCTGAAAATACCATTTTGATCTTTATAAACACCTACAGGTTTTTCTTCTTTATCAATTCCTAAAACATAAAGATTACATTTCTCCCCTAACCATAAACTTGGTGTGTTTGATAAAATTGCTTCTGTGCTTTGCTGATAAGAAATTAATTTTTCATTTATTTTATCTACAGGCAAAGAAGGAAGTTCAGTCATAAACTTATTTATCTCAGCTATTTTAGCGCTTCTTTCTGCTGACATTGTCAATGTACTTAATTCAGCTAATTGTAAAGAAACATAATTATTAATTTGCGCATAATTTAAAACCTTAGGTTTTATTTCTTCATAGGAAACTCTAAAAGGTTGTCCAAATGAAGGTGGCATTTTTTTTATCATTGCAACTACATCATCATAAGTGACAATTCTATTATTTGCTGAAAAAACAATTCCTAAGTTTTGTTTTATTTCCTCATTAGTTAATTCATCTGTTCCACCAATAGCTGGAATATTTGAAGAAACCTTCAAACTTTGTTTTACTCTTGCAAGTAATGCCTCATCATAATTTCCAGAAGTTGGTTTAAAACTTTTGTATGTTATATCTTTTATTTCATTTTCATTAATATTGGTTTTTATACCTGCACCAGATCTATACTTAATAAATAAAGTTGTATCTACTTGTGGCATTACACCTAAAACTGAATTATTTAGAACTTGATTAATTGTAAAATTAGTTACTGCACTAAGATCAATGCTACCAACTAAATCATTCCAAGTTTCTCTATTAATAACACTATTTCCAAAAATAATTTTTGCTCTTCCAAATTTATCTCTTCTTACAATAAATCTTTTAGGTTTATTAATCCACTTACCATAATTAATAGACATATCTGTATAAGCGTTAATAATTTGTGTTAATTCATAATCATCATTATCATTGGTATTTAATGCAACAAAAATTTTGTCTTCACTTAAATCACCAACTGGTAAAAATGCTTCATTATAATCTCTAAAATAATCATCAGTAGGAATTTCATAAATATTTCCTGGCATTTCAACAATTGAAACCACATCTGTTACTTCTGTATCATCAATTACAATTTCTAAGAATGGTTTTAAATTATCTGAATTTACATAAAATCTTTGATATTTAATTTCACCAGAAATTAACCTAACTGTTTTTGTTACTGTAAAATTCTTTACAAATCCATTTGAATCATAATTTGGAACAACTGTTCTCATTTGCTCATTTGCAAAATTAATTTCTTCTGTACATTCAAATTTTGCACCATTATTTGCTTTCACAATAGTTCCTGGATATAAAGAAACTAAATAAGCTGGATGTGGTATAATTGCACTTCCATTTTCATTAGTTGTTGCAGGGACATCTATACTAATATTTGCCTGTGTTAATGAAGGCTTAGCAAAATAATCATAATATCCTAAACTATCTGCAATTCTTAAAATTGCATCTCTGTTTTGTGCGGTTGTTCTAAAGTTTTCATTAAATGATTTATCTATTTGGAAGTTTAAGTTATCTCCAATATAAGACAACATTTCTAAATAGATCATATCGCTAGATGCATCATTAAAGTAAGACATCTTATCTGGATGTCTTGTTTTTACATAATTAATTAAATCTGTTCTAAGAGCTTCAAAATCTCTTGATGTATAATTAATTAACGGTGTGTTATCTGTAGCCATTTTTATCTTGTTAAGGTCAATTGAAATTCAACAATATCTGTAATCAATGATGACAAAACTATTGTGACATTTAAATTTGATGTTATACTTTCTTCTTCAAAAGAAACAATCTCCATAAAAACATTATGAAATGTATATTCAGGAAATTGTTCTGTTAATTCTTGTTTTATTAAATCACTTTGTGAAATTAGCATTTCATTATCATAGGTGTTATACAACATTTCTGAAAGTGATGATCCAACATTTCTTCCTAACCTACTTCTTTTTTTAGTTAATAAGAATTCAGAAACAATTGAAATCATTGTTTCTTTTACTGTTTCGCATCTTCTTAATGAAGATTCACCTTGTCCACTTTGAAATGGAAAGTATGCTATTGTACTCATTTTATTTTTTAATTAGTTTATCCAAATGAATTTACTATGACCATTCCCATCAATTTTTAATTTCGAAAAACTTGCATAAAGTTTTGAAAGTTTAGAAATTAATTGTGGTGCTGTTGGTGCAGGCAAATTTGGGATTCCACTTCCGCCTGAAAGACTTGGTGTAGTATTCATAATTGTAATTATATTTTTTAGCAACTCATTTGTTTCATTAATATAATCATAAAGTGGTTTATGAAAAACTGGGTGATATTCTGTTGCTCCTTTTTTTGAGGTGATAAAAATTTCATTTGAAGAGTCCATATCAATATCTTTATTCATTTTGATATAACTTTCTTCCTGTTCTTTATTTTGAGTTAATTCTATTGAATCTTTATTTAAAAGAATTTTGTTTACACCCTTTCCTCTAATACCAACTTCATATTTAACCTTGTTTTCTTCAACTTCTATTTCTGGAGAATTTTTTACAATATTTATATTAATCGCCTTTTCAGCATTTTCCCAGTTTAAATAAGTTTTGTATTCTGGAATAAGACGTTCATAATCAAAAATACCTATATCGTTTAAATCAGTTAAACAATCTATATACACTCTTCCAAAATTAGGAGTCTTGACATTTAGAAGCTCAATTAAGACAATTGAACCTGTTTCTGGAGTCCCAATAAAGTTTCGACTAATTGGCAAACACCATGGCAAATTTGCATTGCCTTGTTCAATGTTATCTACACCTTCATAAATTTTATCATCAAGTCTAGGAATTCTAACCTTAATTCTATTAATGTTTAAAGGGTCATCATTGGAAATAACAACTCCAAATAATAACCCTTGTTCATTTAATTCATTATTTTTTAAATTCCCGCTTGCGAATTTGCTTTTTATAAAATCATCAAGATTTGTTTCTTGAATTCTATTCAATATGCTCATTCTCTTCGCTTCTTAATTTGTTTATTTGTGACTCTAATTGTGAATATAACCTAATTACATTTTCAATTATTATTTCACTTTGTTTTTCTAATGAAACTATTTTTTCAAGAATCTGTTTTACAATTGGGTCTTCTTTTTCTTTATCAGTTATTAAACTCATTTGTCATCTTTTTTTGGGACATACTCTAATTCTTCACCATCCTCATATTCTTTGTTTTCAAAATCACTATCTTTTTTAATTTTTTCAACATCCAAATCTTTTCCTGCTAGTTTTCCAGATTTTTTTAAGTCTTTTAAAATTTGACTCATTTCATTATGATTGAAATCAATTGCATTTTCAGAAGAACCTTTTTTTGTTTCATCTTTCAATCTATCATTTTCTAATTTTCCTAAACGCTCTTTAATTGAATTTATTGTTTTCAAATAACGTTCACGAACAGAACCTTTAATTTTAAGTGAATCATTATAAAGAGTACCAAACAATGCACGTTGATCTGGGTCTCCATCAATAAGTTCAAAATAAGCATCAACATTGGTTGTTACTTCTGCCAAATCTTCTTCTAAACCACTAATAAGATGACTAAATAAATAGTCTAAACTTTTCGATAACCTTTGTTCTTCGTTCATTAATTTATTTTTTAAATATCTTCTTCATCAACTTCGTAATCACTTTCATTTTCTTCTAAAATTTCTCTTTTATATTTTAAAAGGTCTTGCTCCATTTCAAACTCTTCAAATGATTTAAAACTATAAAGTTCTTTTTCTCTTTCTTTTTTAGTTAATCCATCTTCTTTTATTTCTTCTTCAAACTCAAAATCTTCTTCTACTTCAATTTCTTTTGAATAAGTTTTTCCTACACCAAGCTTATCAAACAAATAAGGTAAATTCTTTTCTTTTTCAAGTAAAGTTTTATATTTCTTAAAAATTATTGATACATTCGGTTGTTTCAAATTAGAATATAAAATCAATAATCTTGTAAAATTATTTTTCTTATCAAAATCTATTTTCGACCAATTTTTAAATAAATAAATTAAAACTAAACCCAATTTTACAAAATCACTTTCAAGATTTTTTTGTGAATAAACAATCTTTTCAATTGATCTAATTAAGTCTTTTCTTATTAATTCAAAATTAGATTCAATCTCATAAGTAATTGCTGTAGATCCTGTTAGTTTTTCTAATGTTTCTTCAGATAAAATATGAAGATCAATATTAGTTTCAACATCAGCTTTATTTTCAATTACTTTATTTGCTTTAAGAATTGTTCCTAAGATGTAATTTTTTGCAATAGTTGAAAAATAAGAAAAGGCTTTAACTGGCTCTCCAGTTTTACCTATCATTCCTGCTTGAAATTTATCTAATTTTTCAATTAACCTTAAAATTGTATCATCAATTAATAATTCCCTATCAATAGTCCTTGGTAAAAAGTGAAATTTCTTCATTTGAAGAACTCCATTTACAATTGTTTTTAATGATGGATAAATTGTAGAAGTCCATAATCTCTCTGCATCATTGTTCGTTAAGGTTCCTGAATTGAATAAAAGTATGGCATCTTCGTGTCTTTTTTCAAATGACCATTTCTTTTTCTTCTTTTTAGAAACAAGTTCCTTTTCTTCTTCATTGAAAAGGAACCAATCTAAATACGTTATTTTTTTACTCATTAATTAAAATGTTTAATTCTCTATCCAAGTCCTCTTTTTGATATTCTAAGTAGTCATATTTTTTTGTATTTACTTCTAATAAAACTTTATTATATGGCTGCAATTCATATTTTTCTTCACCTTCCATTACAAGACCTTTATAAAATAAAAAGTCATTATAAAAATTAATTCCTTCCTTAGAACTAAACCATTCTTCATTAGTTACCTCTACTGGAATTATAATTCCACAACTTGTCATTTCTAAATATCCTACTAAGTCTTCAAAATTACCATATGATAAAATTGATTTATTTAAATAATGGAAATTTCCTTCAATCTTATTTAAAACTAATGTAGTCCAAATTTTTTCTTTAGATAATTCAATTTCATTTATTAATCCTGAAAATTCATCAACTAAAACTGAATCTTCATCAATTACAAAGAAATATTCGTTATTTGTTTTCTTGCCTTTTAAATCAAATAAATTTTCAATTGACAAAATATCGTTTTTCTTAACTCCTAATTTTAATAATTGACTTTCTACTGAACTACTTGTTTTTTTATTTTTTATAGCAAATGTTATATTATTCATTTTTAATTCTTTTATTAATTTGTTTTCTTATTTTTTCTATTGTTATGTTTTTTGAAATTACTTCTGGATCATTTCTGTTTAAATCAAATTCATAAATTTTAAGTTCTTTATTTTCAATAATCACCTTAAATATTTCTGATTCATCTAAAATTAATTCACCACTTTCACTTACTATATGTTTTTTTAAACAAAGGTTAATATTAATATCACTATTTTCTTTTTCGCCAAACTTTAATAATCTTGAACTCCAAAAATCAAAGTCATATTCGTTTATAATAAAAACTAATAAGCAAAAATATTCTTCATTGATACATTTAGTTTCTTTTATGAAATTAACCCAATAAAGAATATTTTTGTTATCTAATAAACTTGTTTTAAAAAACTGTTCATCAACATAATTTTCGTAAATAAATAGTTTTTGTTTATAATTTAAAAATGACATTAATCATTTAATTTATTAAAGTTTTCGATCTTACTATCACGCAACATTTTTAATGTTTCACCAACACCTGTTTCAAAAACTCCTTTTAAAGAATTTAAAACATCATTTGAAGGAACTAAAGTGCTTTTATATTTTTCTTCTGTTGAATTAATACTTTGATAAACAACTTTTGAAATTAACTCAGCTAATAAAAAATTATCATTGATTAAATCTGTTGATTCACCTGCTAAGTTATTTGTTGGCGTTCCTAAAGTTTCAATTAATCCATTTGTTGATAAATAAGGAATGCCATAATTCCATGCAGTTAAAGCATTAGTATTTGTAACATATTGTTTATCTAAATCTAAAAAGATCATTGCATTTGAAACATCGTATAAATACATCGCTAAATTAGTTCTATTTACTAATTTAATTTTTACAAAATCATAAACTGGATATTTGTTGTAAAAAATATTCGCTATTTGACTTACTTTTTCGTTATTACCAATTGCTGAAATTAATATGTAAGGCATTTTTCTTGTACCTTCAATTGGTTTTAAATTAACATCTTTATGATCATCAATTTTATAACTACCTACTTTGTATGATTTGTATCCATCAAATAAACTTTCGATATCTTTTTGAACTTCTGTATCAAAGAAAATACAATTATTAATTCCTATTTTTGATAATGTTTTTCCTACATCCAAAGTATAAAGTGTTGAATAACCTGTTACAATTAAATTCTTTTGAATAAATTGCATCTCTTTATATTCAGTTAAGTCTTGAATCAACTCTAAATAAATATCTGGAATAAATAATGAGTCATTTAATTTGAACTCAAATGTACTTCTTAATTTATTACTTTTATTTGAAACTTTAGTTCTTACATGCGCAACTTTTAAGTCTTTGTATTTACTGTCAATACCAGTTAACCAATTAGCTTCAAAAGGTTCTTTTTCATGTAAGATTAATGTATTAAACCCAATTGATTGACATTCTAATGCTAAATCATAAATCAATTTTACTAATGGGTTTACGATATCAATATCAGGCGCAACAAATATAAATCTATCTTTTTTATTTTCAAATTCTTCTTGAACATTCTTCAATACATTCGCTACAAATTGTTCTTTTTGTTCAGGAGTAAATTCTTGTACTTTTTTCTTTTTAAAATCACTTAAAATTTTATTGTTTTTCATTTTTTTCTAATTTGATTATGCCTAATTCACTATTTATTTCTTTTACTTTTAAAATGTCTTTGAAAAAATCTACATAAGATTTTTGTTCTGACTTTACCATACCAACTATCATTTTATGCTCTTCTACATCATCCAAAACAAATCTTCCTGTATTTAGAAATTTATTTTTACAATAAGCGAATAAAAATTCGTAAAGTAAAGAAGGAATAATATCATACGACAATAGCTCCTCAAAAGAATGGGGAGCTATTTGTTGATAACAATATTTTATGATTTCATCTTTTAATTCTGGTCCAATTTGCATTCCAATTCTTTTAATTTATTTAAAAGAAACTCATCAGTAAATTCATCACTAAAATTCCTATTATCTAGAACTAAATCATATTGATTTTCACCTAGTTTTTCTTTCTCATACAAAAATACAATTTTTTTTGAAGGAACATAGAATTTAGACAAAAATTTTATCGTGTGTTTTGCTTGCGCTGGTGAATGCATCACATCAATTAAATCAACTTCAAATTTTTGTTGGATTAAACGAAGATATTCAACAAAATTAAAATTAAATCTTTCACCTTGAACAAAAATAAAATAATTAAAATCTTCTAGAAACTTAGCATAATGCTCTTCTGTTTTAAATATCTTTTTTGCATCTTCTAAATCTAAATCAAAAAGATCTTCAAGTTGCTCTTCTGTTTTAATTTCTTTTAAACGATCAACAAAAAATTCTTTATAATATTTTTTTATCTCTTCATCTTTAAACTGTTCAGCCCAATAAGAACTAATCCCTACTTCTGATGATGACTCTACATGAAACTCTGAGTCTGAATTTTTAACTGGCTCTAATAAATTTTCAGCTAAACTTCCAAAATAAATCAAAGCTTTTTGGACATTTGGTTTTCTTACTATTCCATCTATATAAACGGCTATTCTTTTATTCATTATTTTATTTTTTCTTTTTCTGATATGTCAACCACTTGATGTAAATCTAAATCATTACAAATTGGTTCAATATTAAATTTACATCTGTGACAAAAATTATTTTTTCTTACAAACTTTGCTTTATCAAATTTAAAAATATCTAAATCCAAAATAGATTTACAACTTTCATCAAACTTATTTTTAAATTCATTTATTTGATCATTACTAAATTCCTTTTCATATTTCTTCATTAAAGAAACATCACCTCTCGTTAAATTAAAAAAACAAACATCAATATTTTCTAAAGGAATATTCTTTGCTTTAGAATAAAAATATTTATAAAGTTTAAGTTGATCATAAAAATTTTCATCTTTTTCTTTTTTCTTAATATCCCAAGGTTTCCCTGAAGTCTTCCAATCCAATATCAAGTAACGACCTGTTTCTTTATGACGTAAAACCAAGTCAATAAAGCCTTTAAACGTTACTATAAATTCATCACTTTCAGTAATGTACATATCGTCAAGGTTAAATTCAACATCCATAACTTCATACTCCTTGAACCTTTCAAATAAATTCAATTCAGTTAAAATCTCTTTCCCATACTTATAAAAAGTTGGAAAAACCCATGCTGCTTTAAAACGTTCTAATAAAGATAAATCTGTAATAGATGATATCTCTTCTTTTAATTTAGTTAAATATAATCCTTCAACTAATTTGATATTATCCCTTATCATTCCTCTTAAACTACGATTTGATAGGATATTTTCAATCGTATTATGAACTGCACTACCAAATACAAGTTCTTCACTTGCATCACCAGGAAACTTTAATCCATAACTCAAAAACCATTTATGAGGACATTGTAAATAAGTCGAATATTCAGAAAATGAAATCTTATAAATCGCTTTATTTAAAGGGTTATCAATAATATCAGGTTTATTTTTCTTTTCTAAAGAATCTGAAAAGGTTAATTTTTCTTTTTTCTTTAAAAAAACACTTTGTGTTTCATTTGATTCAGGCTTCTTAAAAAATTTGCTTGTTTGTTCAAGTGCTTTTTTATTCTTCAGAGCCTCCTTCAATTTCGTTAAATCCATAATCTTTGTTTAAACTAACATCCATTTGATTTATTAGATGTTGCTGTGTAACTCTAAATTCGTTATACAATTTTTCAATATCTTTTCTCCTTAACTGACCATCAATCTTTTTATCTAATAAAATTGACCATAAACTAATTATGTCCATCTTTAAATGAAAAATTTCCTCTTCGAAACCAATCTTATTTCCAATTGTTTGAAGCGCTTTATTTGATTGATTTTGTTCAACTGAAGACCCTCCAGATGTGCTTGATGAAGCAACTTTCTTTTTAGGTGTTTCACTTGTTTGAGTCGTAGCTCCAGATGTTGATTTAAGAGCCCTTAATGCTCTTTCTCTGCTCTCTTTTATATTCATAGTAATCTATATTTCCTTTTGATTTTTCTTGACTGTAAGTCTTTATTTGTCGTTAATAAAACACTTTGTGGAGAAAGTTTTGAATTAATATCAAAATGATAACTTAAATTAAATTCAGAATAAACATGAATAAAAATTCCTTTCTCATTCTTATGACTATAATATCCATGTTCTTCCATAATTGCAGATAAAAAATGCGGATTATTTGGAGCTAAATATTTTTGTACAGAAGTACGAGTTAACATCTTATCCTTTTCCATGTTCCTTAAAATCCTTCCTACTTTGTCATAATTAAATCCACTTAATTTTGATAAGTTTAAATTCGATGAATGAATATTTCTACATAAACTTCTCTCCTCCATGGCAATACATTCCGTGGTAGTCATACTTAATTCGTTTGACTTCCGAACCATTCTCCTAAGAAAACGTTCATATCTGTTCCAAATAACTTGATTTGAGAAATGCGAAATTGTTGCATTCTTACGAAACAACTTAATAAACTCTAGTTTTTCTACTTGACGCTTTATTGTACGACTAAACCTTCTTAAGAAAGTCATTAATACTGTACGATGAAAGAATTCTCTAAATTGCGAAAAATTTAAATCATAAATATGAGCATTGGTCTTGATCATCTTGAATACAAATTTCATATCAAAACAATACCATAAACCTAATTTCTCTAAGAAATATTGCCAATTGTTTAAAATATAAACAGGCTTGCCCTTTACTATATAATCCCTCTTATATCCAGTCTTATTTGATATAAAAGTGATAAACTTTTTACATTGTGCTAATGATATACCTAAAGATTGTCCATAAAGACGATATAAAGCTTGACCATTAGTCGGAAGATAATTTATCTCATGTAACTTCAACATAAACATTATACTAGCTAAATTATAAATGTCGTCTGAAGATAAAGTCTTCCATTTTGTTTGAAATTGATTTGAATAAACCAAAGGCTTACGATTTGGAGAAGGACTCCTTTTGGATCCCATCCTTCTTCTCTTCAATAATTCACTTGGTCTAATCTTCTTTTTCAATCTCTTTTTTTTATTAATTATGGCAAAGATAAATAATTTTTCTAAATTCACCACCAAACCTTAAAAAAAGTTTAAAAAGATCTAACTAACTTCTGCTAACCTCTTCCTTAATCAATCACCACCAGGTCGCTCCTCGACCACTAATTAGATCCTTCCGGATCACTCTTCGATTGAAATAATTAAACGACCTATCGGACATGGGAATCTATGTGTTCTATCGAACTTTGATGCTTCGCAAAGGAAAGGAGTCCTTCGGACTGTTCTATTGTTATTGTTCCAATAAATTAACGTGAAAAATTTCTTATTAGAAAACCTAAAAACCTTTGTAAGTTATTAAGAAACAATAGATTATCTTATTTGAAAATTTAACCTTAGATTATTAGTTATTTAGCTTAAATAAATGTAACTTTGCATAGTAAAAAATAACTAGAATAAGATGTTTTTAATTAATAATAAAAGATATAAGGTCATTAATAAGTTTAGTGTAAACGAAGATGAAACAGATATAATGATTACTATGGTTAATAAAAATGTAGAAGTTCCTACATGTGAAATAACTAATCAATTATATTTAGGTATGGGAGTTTCTTGTTATAAAGACTTTAGATATAACTTTAAAGATAAATTTACTACCTCAGATGTTTTTACTTATAAACCTGGTTTTTTATTATTTGATGAATTAGTTCATTGTATAGTAGGTGATACATATAAAGAATGGGAAGTATTATTTCTAAATCTTTCTAATACACTTAATGAATATAGTAGGTCAAATAAACTATCAAGTGTTACAATATATTTCCCAAAAGAACCAAATTTTGATTTATTAACTTTAATGGTTAATTGTTTTTCTAAAACAAATGTAAAGTCAATCAAAATTCTTAGTATAGACAAAAAAGAAACAAAATCTATTGAAGATTTTTTATATTTCCAAAGTAAAAGAAATGTCTTCGGAAATTTAATAGATAAATTAATAAAAAGAATAGGAAAAATTAAATTATTCTAATAATGATAAAATTACCTCAGTTAAATAAAGCAAACTGGAAAAAAAATTTAAGGGAATTAGAACTTTCTGAATTTCCTTCATTACCTGAAAAATTAAAATCTTTAAGGGCAAGATTAAAGAAAAAAGAAAAACTAACTAATCTAGATGAGATTGTTGGTTTTGCAACTTTCAAAAAATACTTTGAAGATTTTAATAGTGAAGTAAATGCTTCCTTTGTTAGGAACATAGATTATTCACAATTCAAAAGTAAACCACCATTAGACCATCAAAAAGATGCAGTAGAATTTCTTTTAAAGAATGATAGGTGTATTTTAGCAGATACAATGGGAAAGGGAAAAACCTTATCTTCAGTTTATGCAGCAATGTGTTTAGATCCTAGAATTAAAGTTTTAATTGTAACTACAAATTCTTTGAAATATAACTTTGCAAAAGAAATTTTTAAATTCACTCCACAAGTTGCAATTATAGATAAGAAATGGGAACAAGATAGATTTACTATTGTTCACTATGATGCTCTTAAAAAATACACAAATGAAATTTACGATTTAAATCCACAAATTATTATTTGTGATGAAGTACATGAAGTGAAAAACTTAAAGACAGGAAAAGCTAAGGCATTGTCGGAAATACTTAAAGCAAACTATCCTAAGAAACTTTGGTTTTTAACTGGTACACCTGTTGCAAATAGACCACTAGAATTTTTTAGTTTACTTAAACTTTTGAAACATCCACTTTCAAAAAATTGGCAAAGTTATGTTGAAAGATATTGTAATGGATTTATAGATCGTTGGGGTCGTTGGCAAACAAAAGGCTCTTCTAACTTAGTTGAATTACATAATTTGACACAAGGCATTATATTAAGAAGAACAAATAAAAAAGGTGATTTACCTGAATTTAAAAGATATCCGGAATATTTTGAAATGTCGGAAGATGTTCGTGAAAAATATGATAATGCTGTTGATGTTTATGTAGAAGGAAAAAATGCTGAATTACAAGAACAATTAGCGGAGTTAGGTTTTAAGGGAGACGTTACTGGAAATTATGAAGCTAGAGAAATGACAAAATTAATTGTCAATAGACAATTTTGTGCTCTTCAAAAACTAGAAGATGGAAATCTTAAAAAACTTATTCAAAGAAAACTTGATGAAGATCCTACAAACAAAATTATCGTATTTACAAATTTCATTTCAGTTGTAGATTCAATTCACAATGAATATAAAGACATTTCAGTTAAACTTGATGGTAGAGTTAAAGATATTCAAGTAAGACAAAATATCATTGATGAATTTAATGAAAATCCAGAACTTAAAATCTTAGTTTGTAATTTAAGAATTGGTTCTACAGGATATAATGTTCAATCAGCAAATATTGTAATTGTAAATGATATGGATTGGGTTCCAAATACAATGCTTCAAGCTGAATGTAGAATTTGGAGATTTGGACAAACTAGAAATGTTGAATTTATTTATCCAATGTATAGAAACTCTGTTGAAGAGGCTTTATATTCAGTTGTTAATGGTAAAATGCAAATTGTTAGTGAATTGATTGATGGTACAAGAGAGGAATATTTTGAAGGTGAAAACAGTTTGGATTTAAATGATATAACAAAAGATGATATTTTAAAAGAAATATTTGCACAATTAAATTAAAAATATGAAAAGATTTTTCTTGATTACTTATAAAGTATCAACAATTAATGGTGGTTCAGTAGATGGAATGTTAACTCTGTCTACTGAAGATGACCAACATTTTTCTTATAAAGACTTATTTGAAAAAATTGAAGTTCCAAATAAAAAAATAGTGGTTATAATTAATGTTTATGAATTTAAAAACGAATCAGATTATAAAGACTATATTGACGAGATAGAAGAAATTTCAAATGCAAAGCCAAACATCATTAATGAAATAACAAAGATGCTTCTTGAAAAAGATTATGATTTTGACTCAGCTAATAGTTTTTTATCAAATGAATCAGTTGATGAATTTATAGATCAGCAAATCAGTAAAGGAAATTATGACCCAAAAGAAATTTTTAAATTATTAATCGAATAAGCAAGTAAAATTAATTTATTTGCTTATTTTTGTAAAAAAAATAAATAAAATGAAAATAAATCTGGTGAAAAATGGAATTTTCCCAATAGTTTATGACAAGGAAGGTAAATTAATTAACGAAGACTTAGATACAGGATTCAAAATTCCAGGGACAGTTCAAGGCGAAGGACGTTTGATGGGAAGTCCTTGTTTGTTCATCAGAACATCAGGATGTAATCTTAGATGTTGGGTAGATAATGGAGAAAAAAAATATAGTCCAATAATTATACCAACAAAAGGAAAAACAAAAAAACTTAAAGAAACTAAAGTTGGAGAAAAAATTTTAGCAATTGACGAAAAAACTGGGAACTTAGTTGAAACAACCATTGTCGGTTATAGAGAAGATACAACAAATGAATATTATAAAATAGATATAGAAAAAATTGGCGAAATTTATGTAACTGCGGAACATCCTTTTTTAACAACAAAAGGTTGGGTTGATACTGAAAATTTAAAAGTGGGTGACGTTTTAGAAGAAATTAGTTCAACACAAATAAGAAAGACGAAATTTGGACTATATCCATCTAAAGCTGGAATCGAAGGAAGAAAAAGGATTTCTGAGAGAATGAAAAATAACAATCCAATTCATCTAAAAGGCGTTAAAGAAAAAATATATAGTAACGAAAACTATATTGGTTCTAGAAAGTCTAGTGGTGAAAAATCAGCAAAATTCAGAAAAGAAAATGGAATTAATTGGAAAACATATATTTCTGAAGAAAGAATTGAAGAGTTATGTAAACAAAATTCAGAAAGAATGAAATTAAACAACCCTATGTTTAATCACGAAACAGTAATAAAAGTTTTTAAAACCAGGGAACAAAATAAAAACAAGTTAAGTAGAAATGAAATTAAAATGTTAGAATTAATTTCAGAACTTGGTTTAGAAAATGAAATTTGGTTTTCTGGACATGGCGACTATCATATTTACAATAATGGAAAAGTTAGAATACCTGATTTTAAAATACATGGAAAGAAGAAATTAATAGAAGTTACTGAACCTTATTATTTTAGGCCAGATTTTGAAAAATATAAAATTGAAACTGATGACTTTTATAAAGAAGTTGGATATGAAGTATTAACACTTAATATGCAAAACGATCGTGAAGAATTGAAAAAAGAAATTTTACATTATTTCAGAAATGGATATAAAATTAATTCAATAAAAAAAATAAAAAAAGAAGCGAAAACATTTAATATTCAATGTGAGCCATATAACAATTATGTTATTAAAAAGAATAATAAATATATCATAAATCATAATTGTGTTTGGATGAATGAAAAAGGTGGTTCACCTTGTGATACTTCTTATTCTTCTCATAATCCAGAAAGTAATAAAATGGAAATTGAAGATATTGTTTCTGTTTTAAAACATAATCTTGGCGAAAATATTAAACATCTTGTAATTTCAGGTGGTGAACCATTTCAACAAACAAAAGCTTTGCGTGAATTACTTAAAGCAATTAAAAATGAATTTGAATTTATTCATATTACTGTAGAAACAAATGGAACTATTTATGATGAAGAATGTGCCGAAAACATAGATTTATTTTCAATTAGTCCTAAACTTTCAAATTCAGATCCTACAAAAGATAAATATGTTGGAGAAGAAATGACAGGAATTAATTATACAGAAGTTTGGGAAAAGAAACACAAAGAAGCAAGGATTAATTATGAATCATTACAAAAATTTATAGATCATTGCTCTTTAACAGGTAAAGATTTCCAATTGAAATTTGTAGTATCGAATGAACAAGATTTAAGTGAAATTAAAGAAATAGAAAGTAATTTAGAATTAATAAATTCTAGTGATATTATGTTAATGCCAGAAGGATATTATGCAGAAGATATCATGAATCGTTCAGTTTGGTTAACACAAAAATGTGTTGAAAACGGATACTTCTTTACAACAAGATTACATACTTTAATGTTTGGTACAAAAAGAGGCGTTTAAATGAAAGGAATCAAATTACTTAATAACGAAAGTAGTCTAATCATTCCAGGTGGACATACGATAGAAATAGAAGATTATTATCAAGTTGTAGATGTTATTACTTATTTACTATCTAATAATTACCAAATAAATTATATTGTTGATAGTGATTATATTGGTTCTGGAAAAGCTAGAAATGGAAAAGAATATTCAGTAATGGATATTATGCAATTTTATAGTATTGCAAAGCCAAGAAGAAATATTACAGTTTCAATCAATTCAAATCTTAATTTGTCTCTTTATGAAATATTAGGCAGAATGAATGAAAAATATTCTGATAATATGAAAGAAGCAATGACAGACTATATGGTTCCTGTTTACTATAATACTATTTGTTATGGTCAACCAATGAATATATTATATCTTGATGATGGTATTGATGATATAATTGAACTTTGGGATTCAAGTCCTGTTATCTTTAAAAATAAACAGATATTTCTTTTTACAGAAGAAGGAGTTAAATCCCAAAAAAATATAGAATATTTTATTGCTTCTGCTTTAGTTGAAAAAATCGTAAAGATTGATAATATCAATGCGATTGCAATTTTAGATAAAGAATCAGATAATGAATGGATTCAATATAAAAGTAATGACGTTGGTCTAAATAAATATGCAAATTTCGACTTTAAAAATAAATCAAAAGAAAACTTATTTAACACACAAAAAAATTAATATGAAAAATTATAAAATCCCAATTTCTTTTAATGAAGAAATTAGTGAAGAACGTATTTTAGGTACAATCTCTACTAAAGATGAAGCAACATTTTTAAATCTTTTATTAGATATGGAAGTTTGTGATGAATTAAAAAATGTTGGAATAATGATTGAAACAGAAAACGGAAAATTTTCTATTCATAAAGATAGGCTAACAGTTAAAGAAATCAATAGTTTTTTATCTAATAGACAAGAAACTGAACAATCTTTTTTAGAAGATAAAGATAAAGATAAAGAAGAAAACTATTTATTAAATGAAAAAACAGAAGACGAGTATTTAAGTTTTACTCTTTATAAAAAGGATTCAGATAATGAACTTGCAAACGATTATGAAGAATTTGAGGTTCAAAAAGAAATGTCTGAATATGCAAAAGAAAAAGCACA
>JANKYG020472001.1:0-88955 GCA_026541955.2 Simalia boeleni
AGTAAGGTTTTTAAAGATGATGAAAGTGAAAATTTAATAGAACAAGGACAACAATTATTTTTAAATATCATGCACAATTCAACTTCTTTAATTTCAGTTGTTGTACCTTGGACAGTAAATAAAAACAATACCATTAAAGGTTTAGTAGATGAATTAGAAGCAGAATTAACTTCTTTAGGAATAGATTCTAGTGTTGATTTGTTTTATGGTCAATTCAGAATTTCAATTAATAAAGAAAATTTTTATTCAGTTTATGGTCTTGATCTTAATAATGTGTTTATTAATATAAATGATGAAATTATAGAAAAACTTACAATAAGTACATTCGAAATAGAAAATATTATACCAGAAACTATCAATAATTGTGGTTTGGTAATAAATAAAGAAAAAAAGGTTAGTGAAGAATGTGGATATTTCAATTACACTTTACCAAGTGTTACTAAGAAAGTTGTTTACGTTTATTATAAATCTGAAAATGAAAAAGATCCATATATCTATTACAAATCAGAAAATAACACTGACAAAAGCAATGTTTACTTTAAATCAGAATAGTAATGTTAAAAAAAATCGTAGAATTAATTAAAAAGAATCCAGTTATATCAATAGTGTTGCTTTGTATTGCAACACTATTATACTTTAAAATCACTAATAACATAGAAATTAATAATCTAAAATCTAGATATGAAAGTGTTATTGAAAGTCAAAAACAAGAATTTGAAGTTGTAATTAATAAAAAAACAAAAGAGGTTTCTTTCCAACAAAAACAACTTGAATACGAAAAAGAATTAAGCAAAATTCTTTATAAAGAAGCTCTTGAAAAACTTAAAGAAGAACTTCAGACTGAAAGTAAGAATATACGACAATTAATAGCAGTAAAATACGCCTCTTCTAATAATGGAAGCACAGAGGTTGTAAAAGAAACTTACATCGTAGATAAGACAGATTCTTTCGCTAATTATCAATTTGATTGGACAGATGGTTTCTTATCACAAACTGTTTCTGTAAATAAAAAGAAAGCATTTGTAGATTATACTTATTCAGACTCAATTAGAGTCGCTGGTTTTGTTAAGAAAAAAGGATTTTTAGGTTTAGGAAAACCTGATTATATGGTTGATGTGAAATTTGCAAATCCTAAAACTAAAGTTCAAGAAATGCAATCAGTTAAATTCGATAAAAACCCTCGTGCTAGATTCTCAATTGGTATTGGCGGAGGATATTATTATTTCCCTACAACAAATTCATTTGGACCTGGTGTTGGTATAACTGTACAAAGAAACTTAATCAATATAAGATAATGGCAAACTTTAAAGTAGAAGATTGGTTTAACAAAATTACTGTTTCACCTTCAGGATTAGTCCAAGGACAAATAATTGAATTTAATTATCAATCACCTAAAGGCGTTACAGATAAAAAACCTCTTGTTTATGTTTATGAAAAAAGAGCAGATCGATTCTATGGAATTAATCTTCACTATGGTATGGATTACTTTACAGAAATTCTTGAAATGTCTAATATACAAGTAAACAAATACTTAGAAGAAATCTATAAAAGAGATCCAGAAAACAAAAAGAAATTAATTGAACAGGCAGATGGTATTTTTACTAAAGAATTAATTACAGAAGAACAATACAAAGAGATGATTAGAAATTATCCTAAAAAAGATCTAGAACAATTCTTAATTAAAAACCCTGATATGAATATTATGAGACAATATGTTTATGGGAGGATGACACAAGTTAAAAAACTAATTTATAAAACATAATAAAAAGGCCTAACAAATTAATGTTAGGCTTTTTTATTGATTCTAGTTTTTTAATTAAATTGTTTTCTTTGAAAACCTTGATTTAATTATTGTAGGATTAAGATTTTTATCAACAAACAATACCAAGTCAGCTTCTTCACTTTTTTTTAAAATATAATTTTTAAAAAATGAAAGAATTATTTGTGAAGAATCAACTTTAATGTAATCTTTTAATAAATCTTCTCTCTCTAAAATTAAAGTTCTGGCTGTTTTCATATTTTTTTTAAAAATTTTGTAGCGGAGGAAAGACTTGAACTTTCACGAAGGGTATTCATGCGCATTTATTAACCTTCTCCCTAATTTTTCATAGGGTGTGTATAACCAATTTCACCACTCCGCGATAATTAAGATTGTGGGAAACGAAGGATTCGAACCTCCTAAGCTAAATAGCACCTGCTCTTTACATGCAGGCCAGACTCTCCATTACTTGACGTCCGCGCTTTCCCTTTTAAACGTATAATAAAATTGAAGAAACTTTTAGTCCAAGGCAATTTTATTACTTGAATATCTCACTCCTTGATTTAGAGATATTTACCATTTTGTACTAGGTACGAGAATTGAACTCGCGACTTTACCTTGAAAGGGTAACGTGATAACCACTTCACCAACCCAGCATATTTATCTTATTCTATTTTCCCAATATGGGTCATCCTGCTTTTCATCTTCCCATCCTTGTTTCCATTGCCGCCACAACTCTGAAAAGCGTTTATAAGGATTATGTTTTAATGTATATCCATCATGATAAGCATTATGACCTTCTGAATATGCTTTTTCTAATAAATCCATTATTTTAATTTTTGTATTCCGTATGGGATTCAAACCCATGTCAACCAGTAGAAAGCCGGTTATCCTAATCACTAGACGAACGGAACATTTTTTTGTAGCGCGGGTGGGACTTGAACCCACACGGACATTGCTGTCCACTTGATTTTAAGTCAAGCTCGGTTACCAATTACGACACCGCGCCATATTCAAAGGCTACAAATAAAAACAGATTACAAAGTCAATATCAAGGTCAAATTCAAGGACCGATCCTTCTACAAGGTCTAAAGGCTGTTGTTTGTTTTTTTTGAAGAGATCGCAAATTTTTGTATATAAAAATGATTTACAGTCATTTTTTTATCCATTAGCTAAAAGATATGTTTTTTTAAGGATCTGCTTTATCTGTACTAAGAATAAGTTAAGCTTTCATATAAAGCTAAGTCTTATTCAGACCTTTGATTAAGTTCATCAAATAATCCTTGTAGTTCATTTGGAATTACAATTTTTAATGATTGAATCTTTTTCAATTTTTCTTCTTTCCAAGAATTGAATTTAGAAGTCAACATTTTTTCTTCATTAGAATACTCTTGCATTGCTGCTTGATACTCATTTGCATTTTGAAGATTTAACTCCTGCATTCTCTTTTCTAATTTGAACTTAATAGAATTTAAAGCTGCATTAGCTTCACGATTCATAGTTAAAAGTTCATTATTGAAATTCTCAACACTTTCTGTATCAATCGATAATTTACTTTTGTGAACCATTACATTAACGCCTTCTACAACTCTTGTAGGTTTAACTAATGCTTCTGCCATTTCTTTTCTCGCAACATCTAAAGGAGAATTTTTATGAATAAAAGTTCCAATTGTTGATGCGATTGCTTCATAAGCATAATAGTCATGGCGTTCTTTTACAGAAAGTTCTTGTAAAACATTTTCAAAAGTAACACTTGATTTTGAAACAGGAATAGTAAGTGGTGAAATACCTTCTTCTTTTAAGAAAGAAGATAAACTTAAATAATTCAGATCAAGTTCCTTCATTTGTTTAGCTGCAATAGCCTCACGTAACCAAGCAATTAAAGAGTGTGTCTTAGAAATTCTTTCTAAGATTTCTTTTGCTTCTGTAATGAATTGTCGCCCAGAACCTATTTGTGTTACAGTTTCACTGTCAGGTTTACCCATGATGCCAACTGTTTTATCTACAAAAGAAATATTTCTAATTGCGGACTCATCAAATTTCAATTGTTCTTTTGCTTTAACAGCAATGTAATTTGCTTCTGTTGAAGTAATACCTCTTTGTCCTTCTTTTGCGAAAAACGCTTCGTTAGTTGTGTTCATGTTTTGTTTGTTTTATTTATTTCCTTGCCAAGGTTGTTGTCTTCTTATTTATAATGCAAAGGTATATTTTAATTGTTCTACTTCCAAATGTTTTTTAATTCTTTTTCAAAAATTTTAAAATTTGGAGTATTGTGGTCTTTATCATAAATCGCAAATTCAATTGACCTAAACATACCTTTATATTTTGACTTGATTACTTTTTTAAAAGCTAATGCTATTCTTTTAGGATCATTTCCAAATACGCCACATCCCCAAGCACCAAGTATAATATGATCAATTGATTTTAAAGCAAAAGCTCTAAGCACCATATCTATTCGATGTTCATAAATCGAATCAAAATTATAAATTGCTTTTTGCAAAAAATTTAATCTAGATTGATTAGGCATTGAACATGTTACCACATCAGCTCTAACTTTTTCCTTAGGAAAAACTTCTAGAGATTCATTAGACCAAAAAGTCACATTTTTAGAATAAATTAAATCACCAGTATTAATACCACGTTTGCTTTTATTCTTTGAATAATAATCTTTTTCACCTTTTATTAAAGATAACATAAGATCTGAATTTCTCGCCAATGTTTCTTCTTGAGCTAAAATCCCTTTATCCCAACCACCACCTGGCTTAGTTGGAGAAGCAAAGTTTAAAACTCCAATTTTTCCAATCATAGGAGCATCATAAATTGCATCTAATGTTGACCTTGATGTTATAGTAGTCTTTGTTTTATAACCCTTGTTATGAACATCTTTTTTTGAAAGTTTATTTTCTTTTAAAAATTCATAACCACATGATTGTTTTAAAGCTGTCATTTTTAAAACACTTTCTAAAGAAACTTTAATAAGTTCTTCTTTAAACAATTTATCCATAGATTTCTTGTTCTTCTAATTTTATAAGGATATTATAAATTGTATGATTAATCCAAGACTTCTTTTCTTCTGTTAATGATAAAAAGAATCTTTTAAGATTTAAAAAACCATCATAACCTAATGATTCTCCATTTTTCAATAAAACTGCAGAATTTGAAGTTAATGGGGCAAAAATCTGATATTTATTTTTTGAGTCATCAGTTTTATCAACAATTGAAAAAGAAATTGAATCACTTTCAATAAGTAAATTAGTTACTTTATGAGAAAGCATATCTTTGAATTTTTCTAGTTCTTCTTTATGTGAAATAATTCTAGGCATAATCATTTCATAAGATTCAGGCGTTGCGCTTTGTTTCAAATGCTTAATTAAGTCATTAATCTCTTCTAATGACATATTATGTCCATTCTTTGACAAAGAAGATTCATCCCAATAAAATTTATATTTATAATTATCACTATTAAAAGTAAAATCAGCGCTTCCTCCATCTCTATAAAGAGCGACATTTGTTACAGGTTTTGTATAAGCTTGTTTTAAACGATTATAATGCTTTTCAAAAAATTCATAGTCATGTTCTTTAATATCATCCAATAAAGATTGTATTTCTTCATTGTTCATTATTCTTCCACGACTCATATCTCCAACATCTTTTTTAAGATCTATCTTTTGGTCAAAATGAAATTCGAAATTATATAGATGGTCATCATATGTAAAAACCATTGAACCACCATCTTTTACAAAAATTATACTTGTAACTTTTTTCATATTTTATTTTTTAATTCCAATCGTTGGAAAAATTATAGTCATCCTCTTCCTCTTTCGACATTTTATTTATTATTCCAGTTCCTAAGCAATTATAGCAAATTATTGTTTCATATATATCATCATCATGATAATTTACTAAAATAACTAAACTGCCTTCACCTTTACATTTATTACATTTTTCTTTTGTTGGCATAAAATTCAATTAATTGTTCTACAGTTATTTTTTGTTCTTTAATTAAAATCAAATTTTTAACTAAAAACTCTAAAGCAACTTCATCAAAAAGAGCAACTCTATGGCCTGTTACTAATTTTCCCAGGCCATTTCTTTTTGCTATTTCTTTTTTTATGTCATCAAGATTTACCATCTCTAAACAATAGGTGTTGCTTTAAAAAACTGATTTTTTGAAACTTGCAACTCTCCATTAACTTCTTCATAAGATTCAATTAAACCTTTACCATAATCTACAAAGATGCTATCAAATTTTTCTCCTTTTTCGAATACACCAAAATCTTCAGTAAATTCAACAGAATAATATGAATGTTGTAATTCGTCTTGTGGATCCCAACCTGACCAATTAAAAGGAATAGTTCTTTCTTGAATTTTTTCGCTCATTGTTTTATTTTTTATTAATGTAAAATTAATTGATTTAGTTTCTAAAACCTGAATATTTTTCTTTATTTTTTTCTTTAAGTTCTTCAACAAGTTTCTCTGTTTCTTTTTTTACTTCATTTGCTGAACTCACTCTTTTTTCTAATTCAGATATTTTTTCCTGATAATATTCAATTTCACTTAAATTTCTTTCAGTTGTTTCTTTGCAAAGTTTATCAATAACTTGAACTAACCTTTTCATTCCAAGAACTAAAATATCTTTATTTTTTGTATCAGCTGTTTTCTTTTTATTAAAAGCAATTAAACCAATATTTTCAACATCATAAATTTCTTTTCCTTCAACAGAATATTTTTTATATTTAACTGTTTTGATTGATTGATTAAAATTTGTAATCTGAAACATTACATTTGGATCAGTTAAATCTGCTTCGTA
This sequence comes from Simalia boeleni, assembly GCA_026541955.2. Taxonomy (NCBI): domain Eukaryota; kingdom Metazoa; phylum Chordata; class Lepidosauria; order Squamata; family Pythonidae; genus Simalia; species Simalia boeleni. The sequence continues at coordinate 6,570 of JANKYG020472001.1, forward strand.
AAAACTTTTTGTATAATTCATTTAATTAAATTTAAAAATTTCTTTATAATCTTTGTTTCCAAATTGTATTTTATATTGTCATACAACTATTTTTGCCTTTTTATAAAAATCTTTAGAAAACATACCATAACGTCTATAGCCTGAATATTCTAATTCATACTCTACTTCTTTCCCTAAATTTTCTTTAGCAATATCATATTGTGATAAAACTAAAGGTATCCCATCAATTGAATATCCATCAAAATCTCCTGTTAAATTATCTAAATCAATTTGTATTATTCCTTTACTGTTCATTCATTTTATTTATATCACAAAGATAGGGATTAGTTAATCTAATCCCTATTCAAATATTCATTAATTAAACCAAAAATATCTTTCTCTTCAATTTCTTGTCCAAAACCATGATATAAATCAAATTTTGTTAAGATGACATAATTGCCATTATGAAAGAATAATATTAACTGTAAACTATATCTTGATCTTGTTATTGATATAGTTTTAAATTGCGGATAATTTCCCTAATAAGTCCATAACTAAAAAGTTTGTTTTAAATTTTAAAAAAGTGCCCCCTGTGGAACTCGAATCCACGCATAATCTGATTAAAAGTCAGACGCCTTACCATCTTGGCGAAGAGGGCTGTTTGTTCCCCATGTAGGATTCGAACCTACGATTGACGCATTAAAAGTGCGTTGCCTTTGGCCACTTGGCGAATGAGGAATATTGTATGAAATATAAAGCATTAATCTTTATTTTCACTATTAATGTAGGTTATTTCATACATTTTCTTTTCTTTTGTATGAAGTAACAAACAATTGTGCCAGCCAAGGGACTCGAACCCTTCTACTCCAAAGTCCATTACGATAATTTTTTAAAGGAGGGCTGATTTACAGTCAGCTACCGTTAGACTGGCTTATTAAATAACCTGATCTATTTATAATATTTAATTCAATTAAAATTTCTTTTGTCCATAATTCAACTTTTAAATCTTTAAATTCTTTCAAAAACTTTTCAAATTTCTTTTTGTTTTCTTCTCTAAAATAACCTTTTACTTCGACGATTTTTTCTAAAACATTATCTTTATAAATAAGAAAATCTGGGTAATAGTGTCTTCCATCACTTAATATAAAACTTTTTTCATTATACTTCCAATCAATATTATTTTTATCAAAATATTCTGCAACACCTACTTCCCATTTTGAATCCATTCTTATTTCATTATAATAACTTTGTCTATCTCCTCTATGATTAGCTTTTTTATTACCTTTCATAGCCTCAGATATTTTTCGTCTTCTCTCTAATTCCTTTTCTTTTGTTCCTGCAACACCTTTGTTATTTTTAGATTTATTAGATATTTTCTGTCGAATTTCTAATGATTTTTCTATGCCAAATATCTCATCAAACTTCTTTCCTTTATTTGGACTTATATAAGTTCCTTTTTCTCTATTTTTTAATTTTTTTATAGCTTCTTTTAAAATCAAATTGTTTTCTTTGCCCTCATCAGTATGTTTGTTTCTTATATGACTACAAATACCTTTTTTAGTCTTTTTAACTTCACATTCTGGACATTGATACATCCCATCTTCTAATCTCCACTCTTCTTTAACTTTTAATTTTTCACCTTTATAAAACATTATAATACTTTTCTTTTAAATATTATAATTTTAAAAACAGACCAACCCAACTCACCATCGTTGGCGCACACCCAAATAAAAAAAGGACATATGATTTATAATTCATACATCCTTTTTGTTGTTTTTTAATAAACACAAAACTATAAGTCGTGATGTATGATCCGATTTTCTTTCTTATATTTATATGTATATTTTGTGTTCATAATTTTTTATTTTCTTCTTAGTGATGTTCCAAATTCTTTTGTGTAATCTACATTTTTTGGCTTTTGCCACTGTTTTTTTATTTTAAACATTTTCCAATTAGGATGTTTAATTTTTTCTTTTTTCCATAAGAAAGGTCCATAATATTTTCTTCTATAGTAAACATTACAACCTCTTCCTAAACCACACCATTCACATGATGCTTCTTTAAAGTTTAATAATCTAACAACTCTTCTGTTGCTTGAATTAAATAATTCGTTTGTTTTCTTTGACATTTTGCTTTGTATTGATTAATTTACAAAGCGTCATATTTCTTTTTCATAATTAAATTTTGTGGTAATGGAAGGATTTGAACCTCCGACACCTTGGGCTTCAACCAAGTGCTCTACCGCTGAGCTACATTACCTTTTTTATTGTACACCTGATTGGATTCGAACCAATGACCAACAGCTTAGAAGGCTGTCGCTCTGTCCATCTGAGCTACAGGTGCATTTTTATTTAAGTGGAGCATGTGGGAGTCGAACCCAAACAATCGGTATGCAAAACCGTTGACCTGCCATTGGCATCATCCCCATTTAATCTAAATTGTTTGCGGTAAATTTATGATTAGTATCGTAACCGAAAAGTTTATTAGTCTAAACTTATAAATGTGGAAGTAAAGGGAAACGAACCCTTCTCAGTCTGATTGCAAGTCAAACTCGCCGCCTTGGAACATGTACCCCCATATATTAGTTTTTTTATTGTAGAAAACATTAACTACTTGGCACGCCCAGATGGATTCAAACCACCACCGAAAGAGTTGGAAACTTTCATGCTATCAATTACACTATGGACGTATATTTTATTTTTAATGACCACCACAGTCAACTGAACAATCTGTTGAATAAGATGCACTACAATCTACAACCATAGGCATTTCTTCACTTTTATTTACTTTAACATGGTCATAATCTCCATTCAAATATTTTTGCATTGTTTCTTCTGCCATTTCTGCAAAACTATCTTTGAACATGTTTTTAAAAAATTCTTTAATTTTTTTCATTGAATTAATTGTTTCTTTTCTTTAAATTCTTCCATTAAAAATGCACCGATTGTTATTAATTGAAAATCTTCAATTTCTCCAATATCATTTACAAATCCTAACCCTTGTGTTTTAAATTTTATTTTAGAAATATTTTGTTTAATAAAATTTCCTTTTTCATTTTTTAAACAATTAATATCAATTAATAAATTTTCACTTTTTTGTTTTGCTACTTTAAAAGTAAATGCTGTTTCTTTTAATTCAACAATATGACTATCACAGTGATCAATTACTCCTAAATTAAATTCTTCATTTTCTATTTGTCTTTTTATTGAATTAATTGTTTCTTTTGTATAAAATCTACCATCTCTAATCTCTGTATCTAAAACTAAAATGTTTTTAAACTTAGACTTAAAAAATGATTTAAAAAAAGTCAATATCTTTTTCATAATTAAATCTTTTGCGGAAATGAAGGGAATCGAACCCTCACCAACCGGGAGACAACCGGGTATCCTGCCTTTGGACCACATTTCCTTATACAACTTCTAAAACTACGATTCTTCAAACAATTTGCCATACGGCTAGTTCTTCACCTTTACAAAAATCCAGTTGCGTTTTTTGTTAGCGGACGAGGGGAATTACGATATCCCGTCTTCTTTTTCTTTTAAAAAAATTAATATTTCTTCTAAACATCCAAACAAAAATGAATAATTTTTTAATTTTAAATCATTTTTATTTAAAAATAAAAATTCAATGTTATTATTTTTATTTTTAAATTCTGGGTTGATTATTCCAGAAAATGAAATAAATTTGCCGTCGAAATCTAATTTATTTTCATTTGCGTCTTTACTTTGCAAAGTTGAAATTTTTATTTTAACAAGTTTATCTAACAAACCAATTATTTCAATTACTTGATCTTTTTTTAATTTTTTTTTTCATAATTAATTTTTAATTCGCGGGTTAGACAGGACTCGAACCTGTGAACCTCGGTTTAACAAACCGCCGCTTAGACTCCTCTTCAGCTCCTAACCCTTTTTTATAAAGTCTTTTGCTATTTGAATCCAAAGTTTAGTGTCTTTATACATATCCTTCCAACGAATTCTAAGTATTTCCCAACCTTCAGATTTTAATAACTCATCTTTTCTTTTATCTCTTTCAATGTATTCTTCAAATCTATAGTGTTGTTCACCATCAATTTCAATTGCTTTCTTTAAATGAACCCAAGCAAAATCAATACTATAAATGCCTACATTATATTCATTTGTATATCCTTTATCTTCAAACTCATTTTCAATAACCTTTACAAAAAACTTTTCTGGATAGCTCATTTCATTATTCCATCTACTCATTCCAATATTCCAAGCTGTACCTTCTTCATGTCTTTTTTTCATTAATTCACTCAAGAATCTTTTTGTTTCATTTGAATGGGTTCTTAACTTAGCTTTTTCAGACATTTTCATCTTTGTAACTTCGCTAACCTCATATATTTCGACTCCTTCTTTTTTTGCTTTAATAAATTGATTGCTGTTTTTTCTAAATTTTAATGAATTGTAATAATTAGTTAAATCAATTTCTTTTTTATTAGGATTTAATTTACATCTAACCCTATGTTGTTTATAAGAATTATTATTTTTGCATTCTTTGTTACAAAATTCACATATCATTTTTATTTTTAAATATATAAATTTAATTTTTTAGCTAACCAATTGCATCACCTTAATGCTTCAAACCCAAAATAAAAAAACTCGTTTAGCAATTTGTTATTAAGCTAAACGAGTCATATATCTTATAAGATAAACACTACAATTTTTACATTAAGCTAATAACAATATTTTTCCGATCCCACTTATTATTAAAATAGGCTCTAAAATTATCATTATATCTTTTTGCTTGTAACATTTTTCTTTTTTTATTTTTATATACTATCGTTTATTTTTTATAATGCAAATATACAAAACTTTTTTTCTAAATTCAAAATTTCTTTGTTTTTTTATTTAAATTTTAAAATGTTTGTTTATCTACATTTATAAAGCAAAGGTAATACAATTTGTTTCTACTTTCCAAATTTATTCTTATTTTTTTTAGTACCACCAACTTTTAATATTATTTTCTAAGGAAGTAAAAAGTTCTTTGGTTTCTTTTCTTTCAAGAGACTGTGCTTTTTCAAATGCAACTGAATTACTTTCTTTTAAGTCATCATCTTGATTATCTACTATTTCATAACTTCCGTCCTCTAACTCCTTTAAGTCCATAACATATTCCCAATTATATCCACACGCCTCATCATAATTTTCTTCTACAGCATTATTAAGCAATTCAATCACACGATCCATTTGTTTTACTTTTTGACTTTCTGGATCATAATAATGTTGTCCTTCTCGTTGTAATTCAATTGCTTTTTTAAGAACATCCAATATAAAAGTAAAATCATATTTTCTGAACCACCAAATATGCCAAAAGAAAGCTTTTAACATTGATAAAGAATATTTGAATTCAAACCATTTGTCTTTCAAACTTCCTTTGAAAAATAATTTTTTATTAGCCATTATAGATTATTTAAAAACCAAATTCTAGATTTATTAACAATAGCGTTTTTGACTAATTTTTCGTCTAATCCACTTGCATCTAAAGTATCCTGTTCCTCTTTCAATACATCACCTACCATCCATCTTAAAAAGTCACCAGTGCTTTTAGAAGTACGTTCAATTTTATTTTCATCTAAGTAAGACAAACCTTGTTTCAATCTGTTTTCAGTAACAGCTAATTCTACAAATTCATTAATAGAACCCATTAACTCTACATCAACTGCATTCAGCTTTTTAACTTTAGATACAGAATGTTTTTCGCCTTTAGATTTGAATTTTAAATCTTGGTTACCTTCGCAAGTAAATACAATTCCTTCTCCTACACCTTCATTGCCAAAGAAAAGACCAACAGGACATTTTTCTTCTACTTCAAGTGTCATCTCAATTAATTTGTTTTGAATTAATTCAGGCTGATTAAAATCAATTTCTACCTCATAAGTTTTAAACTGTAAAATGTTATAAACATTAATTTCGTTTTTATGAAGATCACTAGGCAATTCAACCCAATTGCCATCAACTTTAACTCCAAAAATTACGAACATTTTTTCAAGTCCATTAATAGCAACACCTTTTTGGATATTTCCACCACACCATTCTCCATAAATTGAAATGTGATCTTCAAATGCTCCAAATCTTTCGAATAAAAAGTCTAAATTATGAACAGACATAGTATTCATAAATCTTGCATTATCTAATTCTAAAGATAAAACATTTTCTCTAGATTGGAACTCAATATGTCCATCAGAGTATTTTACAATACCAGCATTAGTACCATGTAATTTTACTGTACCAATAAATTTTAAAACTGGATAATTTTCTTTATGTTGATAGATAGGATCTCCATTCTCATCTTTACCTTGATAATCATGACGCTCTTTAACTTTTCTAATAACGTTCCTAAACTGTTCAATACTAGGATATTTTTTCATCTTTTTATTTTTTACAAAGGTAAAAGTTATTTAATCTAAAATTTATGAATAAACATATTTTATTCTTTGTTCTTTAAAACATAAAATTTTTGAATGGATTTTAGTCTTATGAAGTTTATGCAATTCATAAATAAAATCTTTACCTACAGGATTTTGACTATGACAAATTATCTCAGGAGTTTTAATTTTGTTCTCTTTACAATAAGATAAAAGCCATCTTAGACAATCTAACCCTGTTGGTTTTAAGTATTGGAAATACCTTTTAATTTGGTATTCTTTGCTTAATTCATAATCGTGCCAATACTCTTCAGGTGTATAATGTTCATCATGCAAATCATGATCAAATGAAATTAAAACCGGCATTTCTTCAAGTGAAAGAATATGTTCTTTAAATTCATCAAAATGCCTTACTACATCCCATTTATATTTGGTATAAATGCCACTGTTTTCAGTATCATAATTTAGTACTTCATTAGGATGTCTTACATCGTCCAAAAATAAAAAACAATATTTCTTTTCTAATTTGTTTTTTGCAGAAATAATCAAACTATTTTCATTTTCAATTAATTCATATTTCTCGTTATTTTTTTCACTCAAAGGAGTTAATTGCGACAATTTTAATAAATTTAAAAAAGTATATTCATACTTCTTTTTAAGAAGAACTTTAATTTTTCTAAATGCTTCAAAATGGTTTATAATATTATTTTGAAGCTGATGAATTATTTTATCAAGCCTTAAAAAAGAAATATTTTCTTTATCAAATTCGTTTTTCATTTCAAATAAAACATCTAACAATTGATGCTTTAAATAATTGAATACTTCATTTTTATTCATTAATAATCTCTTGTCTTTTAAAATTATAAACTGTAGGTTTTCCATCATATTCAACTAAAGTAACTCTACATTTAGTGAATTCTTTCTCCATCATTGGTATAATAATGTTTTCATCACCACCTGCTAATTCACAACCAATTTTAGGTAAGCCAATATGTTTTCCTGCAAATTCTCTATTCATCTTTAAAAAGATTAACCTTAAAGCTTCATAATTAATTGGAGGTTCACCTGGATAAATTGAATTAAAACCTGCTTCATATTGTGAATAAGCATTAATCACAGTTAATTTTTCATTTGTAACTGTTGCATCATCGCCAATTATTTTAAATGTTTTATAATCATAATTTCCTAATTTATTAGGATTCCCATGATTATCTGTATGAACGATTTTTCCATAAACATCACGATAAATAGTTAGTTCCATTGGAAATTCATCCGTTCCAAATGCTGTTACCATTTGTGGGGCTAAACCAGCTTTTTGCGTACTGAAACAATTTACTCCATGTGCTATACAATCAAATTCTCCAGATGCTGCTAAATTAATTAAATTGCCTTTTATTCTATTAAATTCTTGTGCCATAATTATTTTATATTATAAATACCATGAATACTATAACCATCGTTTAATAACGACATTACTACCCAATAATATTCTTCTTGATCAACTGTTTGAATTCCAATTTTATCATTGTAGAATTTATATTCATTTTCATTTAATCTTTCAATTAAAGGAACAAAAAGATTAAAGCAATTTACTAAACCATAGTTTCCATTTGCTTCTCTTACTAAAAAATAAAATTCTAAATCATCATCTTGAACTACACCTAAGAAAAGGCTTATTTTACCACTCAATAATACTAATTGAGTATTATGCAATTCAAACATATTCATTAATTGATTCATACTACGCCAAAACAGATTTAACTAAATTAACATCTACGCCTTTAAAGTTTTTCATAACAACTCCTAAAAGCGATTTTTCATTAACTCCGTTTGCTTTTTGTTCTTCTACAAATGCAACAATATCTTCTACAGTTACTTCTTTTGGTAAGAAATCTTTAATTAAAGAAAGTTCTTTTTCATAACCTTCTGGTTTAAATTGCTCAAGATTCTTTTTGCTTTTTAAAGCATAAGTTTCAATTAAAGAATCAACAGACGTATTTGGGTTATTTTTTAATTGATTTTCAATCTCTCCTTTCATTGTAGAAAAGACACTTACTGCAAATTTATCACCCGACTTCCTTGCCAACATTAATAGAACTTCTAAATTTTCTTTTTTCATCTTATTATTTTTATGAAACAAAGTTAACACTATTTTATTCTAAACACAAATATTTAAAAATAAAACGTATAATGTTCAAAAAAATTTGGAATTGGATTAAGTCTTTATTTAGTAAAGATTTTTCACTTTATCAATCATTTGCTAAAATTGCAGTTGATTTAGTTAACAAGATTAAAAACGCTGTTGAAAGTAATATGGCTCAAACAGTTGTTGATTTAATTCCTGGTGAATTAGATAATAAAATTCTTGAAACTTTGAAAAAGGTTTTGCCAGTAGTTTTAGAAAAAATCTTAATCGCAGAAGAAATTGTTATTAAAGGAAAAACTCTTGATGGAATCATTAAAGAATTAATCGAATTTTTAAAATCGAAAACAAAAGAAGCTAGAACTAAATTCTGGTTAGAATTAGCAGGCGCTATCACAGAAGCTTTATCAGATGGTAAAATTACTTTTTCAGAAGCAGTTGCAATTTCGCAAATTATTTATTCACAAATTAAAAAATAAAAGAAAGGAGCTAGTTTTTCTAGCTCCTTTTTATTTCTTTTGAAAAGACTAATTCATACTCTTCAATTATTAACTCTCCTTCATTAGGCCTATAATCATAAAGTCCACGTTCTTCTATTTTTTGTTGTAAACAAAACTTTGAATTTCCTCTTATTTTAAAAATCTTTTTTTGAAGTATCGCTTTTACCTTACTTAATCTATCAAATAAATAAATTTTTTTATCTCCAAAACTTAAACTTTCATCATAATAAAATCCAGTAGGAAGATGTTTTATCGCATATTTCTTTTCCATTAAAAGTAAAAATATTTTTGCAGTAATTCAATTTCTTCTTTATTCTCATTTTTATCACAATGATTTTTTATATCTAATGTTAGTCTATTTAGCATTTCAGCAATATAAGTAACATTTTTTGTGAAACGTAATAAATGATTTAATTCAATTAATTTATCAAATGACTCTCTAAAAAATGTAAACGTTTCTTTAAATAAATGGGATGACTTAGCAAGAGTAAGCATTGAAATTTTATTTTCAAGAATAAGTTCAACTTTTTTAATTTCAAATTCCTCTTGTTCAATTATTTTTAAAAAATTATTTTCTTCTTCTAATGAAATTGAAGATTGTCCTGTTTTTTCATTATAGTTTTTTTGATATATTTTAAAGCCAAACTTAATAGCTCTCATCATGTGTGATTTGGTATAATTCATTTCTTTACAATTTTTTTATACTTTGTATTGATTTTATAATACTTCTTTCTCCAAGTAACTTCTCTAAAAGAACATTTAATAGCCAAGTCATGAATTTCATTTATTGAACTGAAATGTTTTTCTTTATTAATCATTGGTGACGTTACCACTATATCAAATTGGCTTCTTTTCCCATTAGTTTTATAATATATCAAACCAACTCTTTCAGGCAATTCACTAGGAGAAATTAAACCTTCTGGAACAACATAATAAAATCTATTCGCAACATATTTTCTATTCTTGATCAAATCAAGTTTATTTTTATGTTCAATTTCTTTTTTAAATTTTCCGTTTTCTTTAATGAATTTATTATTTTCATTTCTAAGATAAGTAACTTCATCATAAGATTTTTTTGCATCATTTTTAAAATCATTCCTGGTAGTTTTAATTTCGTATTCTACTAGAATTTTATTTTTTTGTAAACGCAAAATATCCATTTCCCATCTTCCAACATAACAATTTGGAATTACAATTTCAGAACCTCTGGTAAAAGTAAGCAGTTCCATCAACTCATGAGCAATCTTATCTTTCAATAAAATATCTTTCTCTTCTTTCTTTTTACTCATCACCGCCCTTTCTAAACATTATAATTTCTTCTTTATTTTCATCTAAAACAACAATGTTATATTTATTCACATGAAAATAATAATCCTCTCCATTTTCTTCATTATACTCTTCAAGCACTTCTTGAATTGTATCTATGTATTCACTTTCAGACTTTTTTTTAAGTGTATTTTTTAATTTTTCAAACATCTTTAAATGTTTGTCATCTTTTCCTTTACGTGGTCTTTTTAAAATTTGCAGCATTTCTTTTGTTTAAAAATATGTTTCAACATATCCATCAACTCCAATATTTATCTCATAAAGATGATTTGGAAATTTACCATGATATGTTGTTGTAATATTTACAAAAGTAACAAAAATTAATTCATCTTCAATCTTTTTATCAAGATCTTTTGTTACTAATGGCCAATTTTCAGAAATTTCTTCTTCAGTATGAACTCTTAATTTGATATAGCTTTTTGTATCAGGTGTTCTAAAAACTACAAATTCTTTCGGATTATAATCAACACTTAAATTTTCAGGTTTTACCTTAAGCATTTCACACATTTTTTTGTGAAATTCATTTTCATCAAACCTAATATATTTTTTTATTTCAAATTCTAAATCTTTCATTTTTTTCTTTTTTATAATTAAAACTTTTGTTTCATCTTCTCTTTCATTATTATTTATCTGATGTAATCTTTTCAAGATATAAAGATTAGGTTTTATATTAGGATTATCCTGATATAATCTTTTAGAATCATTTCCAGTTAATTCTTGAATATATCTTCCAACTGCTCCACTTCTACTTACACCAGCTGAACAATGAATATAAAAATCTTTGTCTTTATTATTATTTACAAATTCAACAATTTTTTCTAATTCATTATCTTGTGGTTTATGATAAATTTCACCAGTAATAATATCTTTTACATCCATTTCAACATCCCACATTCTTATCTGTAAAAAATTCTCATGTTCTGAAAATCTTTTTTCATCATTGTCAGGATTTAAAATTGAAATAAAACAACTATCATTATGTATTTTTAAATAATAATCATTTACATTCTCATCAAAAACATATTTAGGTAAACAAATGATCTTATTCATTATTTATTATTTAATTTATCAATTTCATCATGCAGTAATTCTATATATTCAGTCATTGAATTTTGTGAAGAAATTAAAGCTATAATTTTATTTTCAAATTGTTCTTTTGTATTTATATGAGCATGAGAATCTTTAATTAGTCCAATAATTAATCTTTGAAACTCTTTTTTATCCCAATTTTCATTCCAAACAGATGTAAACTTTCTTTTAATCAGCTTTACATCTTGATATTCTATTTCTGGCATTTTATTTTATTTAAAAGGTTAAAACCCAAGACTATTATAATCTTGGGTCTAAATTTTTCTCACTTGCTACTGCGCCATGTAATTTACCCATCAACGAAACATATTGGTCATTTTGTAATGAAATATTATTTATTGAGATATTCAACAACTCTCTAATTAATTCCCATTCGTAAATAGAAGTTTCAAGTTTCCTTTTAATATTCTTTCCATTTACTAATGATTTATATTTTTCATTTAATAGATAATCAAATCCATAAGTCATTCTTAAATAATTGTAATTTCTACATTTTAAGTAAGGCGCAACTTTTGGAATATACATTCTTTCGGGTTTAATTACAACGCCTTCTTCTTTATTTTTGATTGATACATGATTATAAAACTCATAAACATCATGTCCCCATTTTTCTCCATCAATAACACAAATATTATTTTCAGGATTTTTCAAATCATAAATAAAATAAGTATCATTACCTAACAATTTATAAACATCAATATTTGACATTTCATTTGTTTGTAACAAATTTCTTTCACCACTGTCATCAATTATTTTAAGAATTGAAAACGCACTAAAATCAACATCATATTCTCTTGCAAAGTGTTCTACTTCTTTTGAATAAGCATCTAACATTAATTTATTTTCAGAATAACTTCTATTTATATTTTCAAATTCAATTAATTTGGCTTGTGATTTTTTATGATAGTCAACTAAATTCTCTGGATCTACTTTTAAATATTCCTCAAGCAGATCATAAAATCCTGATTCATTCAAAATTTCATTTTCAAAATTTGCAAGAACATAAGGCGTTCTAAAGTCTTTGTCAATCAAAGATCCAGCCATTTTATTCCAAGGTAATAATTCTCCATCAAACAAAATGAAAGTTGCTTTTAATTTTTCAAAAACAGGATTATATTTGTTTTGTATTTTAATCAAAAATGCTTCATATTCTTCTAAAGTCATTCCTAAAGTTTTAGGTCTGATAACATATCCATTCCTTGATACTAATTTACATTTTTTAACATCAGTTTTATGAATATAAGCATTACAACGGCTACCCATTTGTTTAACTTGAAGAATAACTTTTTCAACACCCACTTTTTGATAATATTCTAGACCTTTATCTAGCGATTCTAAAATTTCTTTCTCAGAATCTTTATTCGTAGGAGACATTGTCCCACTAATGAAAGCAACACTATCTTTTGCTGCATATTTTAAATATTTTAGCGCATCCTCATCAATACTTTCGACACTTCTAATTACTTCTTTGTTTCTAAACAATGGAAACAACTCTGAACATTCTGTTTTAACAGGAGTTTTAGTCATATAAGGTTTGTTCTTTCCATTGAACAATACAGCAGAAAGTTGTCCTGTTTTATAACAACCAGTATCAACGTTAATTTTGTTTTTATATTTGAAAATTTCACTTACTGCAATATGTCCAAATACATGATATGGCTGATTTCCTTCTGCTTCTTTTCTAATGAAATCTAAAAAGTCTTCTCTTTCCTGTAATGAAGCAACCACATTTTCTTTATCAAATTTTGGATATCTGATAGTATTTTGTTGTTTCAAAGAAAAATTATCAGTTTTTCCAAGATACTTAATTTCACAAGGAGCATGTGTTACAATAAACCTATTTTTAAGATCTTTTACAAAATGAAATGATTTTGAATAAATTTCAAGAAACTTTTGTTTTGCATCTTCATCAACATCAAACAACAAAACAGAATTAAAATAATCATTGATTAAAACTTCTTCATTTTTATCTCTTTTAATTTGCTTTGTTAAAACACCATGACAATGTCTTTCATGATTACCTTTCACAATCACAAAATGTTCTTGGTTCGAATGGATAAAATCAATTGTGTCTTTAATTTCTTCTAGTGTTCCTTTATCAAGATAGTCTCCCACTAAAATCATTTTATAACCTTCTTCGTTCTTTATAATTTCAGTAGAAGTTGATTCAACACCATCAATTTTATTCAGTAATTCAACAAGTGAATCTTTCTGTCCATGAATATCGCCAATTACAGCGACTTTTTCATAGTCTATAACTTTATATTCATTTGGGTTTTCTTCGCTTATATTGACTGTTAGATCGTCAACAATGTTATAAATCCTGAAAGCATTAGAATAACTTTTAAGATTTAACTCTTTTAAAGATTTTCTATGTTGTGTAACCATTCCATCCACAACATTTTTATTAATCTTTTCATCTTCTTCGACAAATTTGAAATAATCATATTTATCTTTATAATCAAAGATAATTGGAACAATATTATATCCGTTTTGTTTTGCAAGATCCAGCAAAGGTTTTCTTGCCATTTCACTTAGATGTGTAGCATCAACGATTATAAAGTCATAATTTACAGGATATTCTGTGTAGTTTTTAACATTCGCATAAATCAAATTAAATGCTTGTTTAGAAACTAACATCATTTCTTCATTATGTTTATGTAATTCATCTTTATCTAAAAGAAGTCTTCTTGTTTCATCAGAAGAAAACAATTCTGTTTTATAACCTTGTGATTTTAATTTTTCTTTTAATTGTTTGGTCAAAAACGACTTTCCACAATTAGAAGGTCCAATTGTAAATAATATTGTTTTTGTTTGCAGATTAAATTCCATTTTATCTTTTTTTTTACAAAAATAAAATGTTTAATGTCTAAAAACAAAAAAAGTTTACATTTCTGTAAACTTTAATTATTTGGATAAGCAATTCCGAATTGATTGAAAATTTCATCGGATACTGGTTGGCTTCGATACCCATTTTCAACCCAAATGAAATCTAAACTAAATGGTAAATTTGAAGCAATTACTTCATATAAATTAACACCAATAGTTGTAAAATCCATACTTAAAATATCATTAGGTCCAAACCCTTCAAATCTTAAATTACCTCTCACAATATTATTAACTTTTACCTGTACAAAAAGGGCTGATTTAGTTGGATCTGAAAAATATGGATCTACTCTAGTAAATAAATTATTATCATTCAACATACTCCAAGTTAAAGTATTTATATAATAATTTGTTTGTCTCCAATAAAATCCAAATGAAGTTCCATTTGATTGATTAATTTGATTAATTATCACATCATTTCCATTTGTATCTAATAATCTAATTACTGAACTTATTTCTGAAATAGTCCAAGCATTCATTAAAACACTTTTACTTTTATCTGAATCAGTTATTGGACAAATCTCAATTATAAAAACTGGCTGTGATGTAATTTCAGGTGAATTATTACAAATCGTTAAAACTGTAAATTGATATTTTGTTCCTTCAATTAAATTTGTAAAGTTAACACTTGTCGCAGTTGTGGTTCCTGAATCAACTAATAATCCAGAATACATATCTTTTAATTCATATTTATATGAAATAGCTGTTGGTTCAGGATTCCATTCAAAAATTGCACTCGCCATCTTATTCTAATATTACTTTTTTATTTGTGTATTTTTCTAATAATTCTATTGCTTTTTCAACTGCTTCAGTTATTTTCTTTTCGTCATTATATTCATTACGTTGTCTGTTTTTTTGGTGTTCATAAGCTTTTTTTTCTTTTGCTCCTTTATAACCATTAAAACCTCCATAACCTTTAGCTTTTCTATATTTTATAAACTTCTCTTGTAAGTTATTTTCCATTAAAATATTTTAAATAAATAAAAGATAAAACTTGTCTGCTTTCTAAAATACCAAACAAAGTTAAAAAATTTATTGCGATTTCAAATAATATTCTCATTTTTTATTTTTAATTATTACGAATTTAGAAGATTTATTAATACTTCATTTCTTATATTATTCCTAATAACTTCATCACTTTCTTCATAAGCATAAATATCTATTAAGTTTTGTTTTCCTAATGCTATACCAACACCTCTTTCATCTTTAATTGTATAATTATAAATCTTATAAAGTCTTCTCCCTAATAAAAGATAATCTCCTCTTTTTAAATCAATTTCTTTTTCATTTAAAGTATCATTAAATGTAGAAATAATTAAAGAATTTGTTTTTTCAATTGATGCTACTTTTTTTATATCATTTTGATAGGCATTTATTTTACATGCAAGTTCTTTAATTGATTCAATATAAATCTCTTTAATTTCACCATAAAGATTTACTTGTGAACGTAGTAAATCAGTAGTTATATATTTAACTTCATGACGGTTATACTCTTCAATTACTTCACGAGTTTTTTGTACGGCATAATCTTTAGTTTTATCGCCTACGCCTAAAGTACCATTTTTATGTTCTTGCCCATTTGAATTTGCTCTTCCTATTACTGCCATTAATTATTTTTTAAATTACATCACTTGAATTCTTTTAGGTGTTCCTCCATTATTAATCTTTTTTGCCGCATCAAACATAATAAGTTTGTCTTCAAAAATTTTCGATAAAGAAAGTTTTTCTAAATTTGATCTTAATGCTTCTAAAGCTTGATTTTTTTCATTTTCATATTCATTCAATAAAGAAGCATAATCAAATATAATTTCATGATTATTTTCTCCTTCAGACATAGTTTTTTGAATTCCCCTTTGTTTAGTTGCAACAATATATTTACAAAGAGCCAAAGAATAATCAAAGATAAAAGAAAGTGCCCATGGACTTAAATCACTCCAATTAATTTGATTGAATTTAATATCAATTGGGTTTACAATTAAATTATATTCTCCTTTCAACATTCCTGTCGTTTCATCAAACATTTCAGGATATAATTGTTTGTCTATGTCTGCAAGGTTCTTTTTAACTTCAGACTCATCCCAATAGTAATAAAAAACTTTTTGTCCATCATAAGCATTACCTCTTGCATTTGTTGGCATTGGTGTTATTTCTAACATATCACCCGAAATGTTATAAAAGAATTCACTAAACATAACTTCATTTAAAGTTTCTCTAGCTTGCATTAACATAACTACATCACTAGCTCTACCCATTAAACCAAGTCTATTGCCTGCATAACTTAAACCACTTCCATTTAAAGTCCATCCAGCATTAGTTAATACATCTTCTCCAGTTTCATTTAAAGGTGTATATTTACCATAAGTAAAAACATCAGCATTTGAAATCCACATTACTTTATGAATTCTTCTACTTCCTGGCAAATAAGGCTTAGAAGATTCAGTTGCTAAATTATAAATTTGCCTACCTCCTTCTAAAGTAATATAATCCTTATGCCAAGGGATTTTACCACCATATCTTCCCATACTTGCAAACCAGTCTGTAATTTGTTGAACTAATCCAAAATTGATTGTGGCAAATTGTGAAATATGAGAAGTTCCTTGAATTTGGCCATACATATTTGACCACTGATTAATTATTTGCCATAAACTAACTTCTCTTTCAAAAGTCATTAATGCACGCCTCATTGTCTTTAAGACTTCTTCTTTTGTTAGATCTACACTAATTGATTCTCCTCCTAAAAATGTCAATACTTCATCATAAAAGTATTCAAGGTCCATTTCGCTAATATCAATATAAATCATTTTTTTATTTTTAAATATAACAAAAAAAGGCTACTAAATGAATAGTAGCCCTTTAAGTTTATTAAATTTTATTAATCAGCGTATTGTTCGTAAACTTTTAAAATTTCATCTACAATAGGATGTCTGTGATTTGTTTGTAAAGTAACAATATTGAATTTTTCAACTTCTGTCGCAATTTTTTTCATCATCCACAAACCTGAATTTTTCTTTGTCTTAAGATCTATTTGTGCAACGTCACCACAAATAATCATTTTAGAGCCAATACCAATTCTTCCAAGTGCCATTTCTAATTGTTTATCTGTACAGTTTTGCGCTTCATCTAGAATAACAAAAGCATCTGTAAATGTACGACCTCTCATGTAAGCAAAAGGAATGATTTCAATAAATCCTTCTCCAATTAATTTGTCAACACCTGGTTTTCCACTTAATTGGTACATATTGTCGTATATTGGTTGTAAATAAGGATCAGTTTTGTCTTTAATGTCACCTGGTAAATAACCTGTATCTTCACCTGCTGTTACAAGTGGCCTTGCGATTACAATCTTTTTTACTTCTTTTTTGAAAAACATGTCCAATGCTATTTGCGTTGCCACTAAAGTTTTTCCTGAACCAGCTTTGCCTAAAAAGACTGTTACATCACTATTTAATGCAACTCTTTTTGCTTCTTTTTGTTCTTCGTTTAAAGTTAATTTAAAATTAGGAGGATTCTTTGTTGCTTTTTCCTTTTGGATTTTATCAGTCAACTCTACATCCTTAGCTGTTTTCTTTGGTCTATTTCTGTCCATCAGTTTCTTTTTAAATAAACTGATATTCTAAAAAATATTTTAATTATTATTATTTTCTAATTGATTTCTTGCAATTTGAATTTCTGTATTTATCCTAGGATCTAATAAAAATTGATAAAATGGGTTTCTTAATAGTCTATTTAATGCTTTTTTTGGATTTTCTTGATACAAATGCAATATAGATTTATAATAAATTGATTTAAAGAAAAGTGCTAAAAAACTTTCCCTTACAATAAAACTATAGAAATGTAATCCCTCTCCAACTAAAGAAAAAGGAAAAAGTAAAATTGAAACAAAATAATTCCTTTTAAATTTTATTTCAGACTGTTTATCAATTATAAAAACATTCATTAACAAATAAAACAAATTCATTATAAAACAACAAAAAATAAAGAATTTTAATTGTTCAACTGTTATCGCATATTTGTTTATCGAAACCCCTATTTCTTCACTCATCTTTTTTTTACAAATTTAATGTTTAATTTTTCTAATAAAAAAAAAGAACTGGAATTAACCAGTTCTTTATAATTTAAACTCAACTAAAATATGTGATTTATCTTTTAGTTTTGGTCCTTTATAATAAGTAATATGCTTTTCAAAAGTTCTAATGATTTCAACACCTGGCAAATTGAATTCGATATATTCTATCATATCTTCAATTTTAATCTTTACACCTATTTCATTAAACATTGGATATCTTGCAACAAAAGTTTTATTTTTTGTCTTACTTACTTCAAGTTTTTCAAGTTCTTCTTTTACTTTTTTTATATCCATTTCTCAAAAGTAAAATTAAGAAATATTTTTTCTAAGATCTATATTTATCTAAATTAGAAATATTTGAAAGAATTTCTGATAAATCTTCTGCATGTTTTAAACTTGTGCCTGTATTAGATTTAACATAATTTAATTTATATTCTAAAGCATCCCAAGGTAAAGCTACTTTATATGTTCTACCATTTATTTCTACAGGAACCCATTGTGAAATTGATTTAAAATAAATATCTATTCCAATAACATCATCTGATCCATTCCTTTTATAAGAAATAGAATAAGCATCTGACTTTTCAGGCATCCCAGATGAATTGGCATTATCAGCCGAAAATTCACAATTTCTTTCAAAAGAAGGATAACTTGCACATTCTTCAGCACTAAACATATCACTTAATTTAAGTGGTTTTGGCCTTTCAATTGATTTATTTGGATTTAGTTCTTTCAATAATTCTTTTTTAGGAATATATTTTTCAAAAACAAAATCTAAATCATGAATATCATATAATGAAGATGGAGTTTTTAAATCTAAAATTATATGTGATAAACCACCTGTAATAATTGTTTCTGGATAACGATCAACAATTTTATTCACATCAGGCATCATTTCTTTTAAAAACTCTTCTTTAACTAAATCTTTAAGTTCAGAACTCGAATAAAATTCTTCTATTACAAATAACCTTGTAACTTCTTTATCAAGATGTCTTTTTAAATCTATTTCTTCAATATCATTTTTAAACTTAAACGCTTTAATTTTTGCTACAACGATGTCTCCTTTATTAGTTTTTAAATCGTTTAAGAAATTATAATGAGTATTTATTTGTCCAAGTTCTTTACAAAAGTGATAACCATTTCTACATTTTTGTAAACTGCCAGTATTTTGTAAAAGATTAAAATCATTTACAAAAAATGCGGTGTCTAAACAATTTAAAAATTTCTTTCCTGAATTTGCGGTATTAATATTGAATGCTTTATAACCTTCAACAATTTCATATCCTCCTTCAAAAAGAACCTTTAAATTATCTATTAAATTTTTATCTGAAAGTGTTAATGATGATAAATGTTTTATTGATTTTGGCAATGCAAAACCATCTTTAAAATCATCACAATTTAATGTAACACCTTTATATTTTTTTTCTTTTGAGTGTTCATTAATAAATTCTTCATAAGTTATTTTTTTCATTTCCGTTTCTTTATTTATGCCAAAAAGCCAATTATAAATTTTCTTCATTTTTTTGTGTTTGTTCAAATGTAATCATAAATGTTGGTGAAATTTGTTTTCCTTCATTGGTATAAATATCACCAATATCTTTTAACTCATAATATAGAACTCCTTTTTTTATTTTATCAAAAACAGAACTAATAAATATTTTCAACATTTCAAAGTCCGGCTCCCATTTATGATCATCATGTCTTATCTCATTTTCATCTTCAAAATAGAATTTATTAAATTCTTTATTAGGTACTGTGAAAACTGATGTTTTATAATTCAATTCATTAAGAATTTTTGCACACAATTTAACTGCTTCGTCAAATTCATTATGTTCAAGAACCTCTGTACAAATTACATTTACTGGCTCTCCTTTATAGACTTCAAGATAAGATTCTAAAGAATTATAAACTTCAACATGACTCCATTTTTGAGTGTTTATTCTTGCTTTAATTCTTTCGAAAGCATCTTCATCTCTTTCAATAGCAATATATTTAAATCCAGCGACACCGACATGTTTTTGTAACATTTTCAAATATCTAAAATCATAACCAGCGCCTACATCAACTAAATTTGCATTTCCAATATATGAACGAATTTCAGAATTCTTTTCTTTATCTTTTGTAATAAAAAGATTTGAAATTTCATCCATTCTCATTGTATGAGTATCTCCGTATGCAAAATTTAAATTCTCTGTATCAAGTAATGGTTTAATAGCTTCAAATCTTGAAGGAGAACGTAACATATTTACTTTGAAAACATATCTTAAAAAGTAAGGTGCATTAATATTGTTCATTATTTTTGCATACTTTTCAGACAACGAATCTTCTACATAAATAAAATTATCATTTCCTTCCAAAGAAGCTAATAATGAAAATAAACTAACAAAGTCAATTAATGATTTAAGAGTGCTATGAGCGCTAAATTTCGCCTGAAAACAATTATGTGACACCTTAGTATATTCAATCTTTACATCGCTAAAATGACGTTTGAAAAGACTAAAAGTTCTTTCAGTTGTTCCAATAGCATTAATGTAAATTTCGTTATCACAAACAATATCTTCTTCAAGTTCTTTAGTCGCCACATCTTTACACATTTCTGAAAAAGCATGACTAATAAATCTTGCATCATTATATTGATTATTTGAAAGATATTCATATTGTGCATCTTCATGAACTTTGAAAGAAGTTTCATTTAGTGAATCTTTGAAAGTAATGATATATTCATCTGTTTTACCTTTAAGGTAAAATCCAATCATTATTCCTTTTTTAAATTTCTTTCCAATAATTGATACTGATGGATTTGCTCTCAGTACATAACTTAAATTTGGATTGTTTGACTTAATTTTTAATAACGCCATTTTATTTTTTATTTTTAATATATTGATGTCTATCTAAAAGATAGTCTACAGGTTTTTCTGTAAGATAAGTTTCGACCTTAAAATGAATTCTATCAAGCCAATATAAAGTGTCTTTACATACTTTAAACGCCAATAAACGATATAAAGTATCATTCGAGACCTCACCAAGTTCCTTATTGATAAAGACACTAAATTCACTACGTGGTTCAATGTCTTTATCTTCAGGATTTAATTCTTGCCAAAGATTAATTAATCTTTCAACATCAGCAGAATCATATCTAAATTGGTCAACAACTTTTTTATCTTTATGTTTAAAAAAGTTTTCAGTCATTTTATGAACAAAGTTTTACAAAACCTAAGCAAGTTCCTTTTGTATCAGCTTCACAATAAGTAGCTACTTCTGACATAGGAACATCTTCAAAATAAATTGCTTTACCAATGTTTTGATTATTAATTCTTCCATTCTTTGGTGATTCAATTCCTAACGCCATACAGAAAACGTCTAAACCTACCATTTCCCAAGAAGACCCTTTATAATCAATTGCTAAATCATTCATTGTAATTTCCCAAGGTTTTTTTCCTGTATTATTTAGTTTGGCAGGAATTTTCTTTCCATTAATAATGAAACGTCTAAACAAGAAAGGAATATCAAAAGAACCAATGTTATATCCTGAAAGTACTAAATCAGGCATTTTTTCTAAAATATCAGAAACAAAGTCTAAAATTTCGATTTCATTCAATGAAGCTTTTGTTGATAAAGATATTTCTTCTTTTCCATTCTTATCAAAGTTGATAAGTCCAAAACTAACAGAACATACTTTTGCAAATTCAGGAATTAAAGGTGCACATTTTACATAAACTTCGTCTTCAGTTAAGCCAGTAATGTTTTCTAATTGACCACTGGCTTTATTCTTTTCGTTTTCTTTAATAACTTGTTCAGTAAATTTTGTGTGATATCTATAAAGCCAAATTTTCTTTTCTTCAGAAGAAAGTTCACTTAGACTTTTAGTTTTACTAATTGTTTCAATATCAAAAACCAATGATTTTGATAATTGTGATTTTGTATAAATCATTCTTTTATTATTTTAATGCGAAATTAAATTGTTATTGTTCTAATAGCTGGTTTCTATTGAATTTAAATTTAATAAAGTGTGAGTATAAAGAGAAATAATGTTTTTAATATCTTCTTTGTGTGCCATTTCTACAGTGGTGTGCATATACTTTAAAGGAATAGCAATAATTGCCGTAGGAATCCCTGCTTCATAAAAAGAAACAGTATCATTACCAAATCCACCTGGAGCATCCTGAAAAGAAATCTGTAAAGTTTCTGATGCTGTAGATCTTAATAAAGAAACAAGCTTTCTATGATAATGTGCTGAGTGTTCTATTACAGGTCCTTTTCCACATTCAACTACACCTTCAATTGCAGAATTAATTCCACTGGTGGTAGTATCATGTGTTACATCTATTACAATAGCTGCTTTGATTTCTAAATCTTTATAATCTTCTACACAATGTTTTGCACCATATAATCCAACTTCTTCTGCTACACAATTAGCAACAATAAGGTTAAAAGGCAATTCATGATTTCCTTCAACAATATTTTTAAGAACTTGCAATATAATAAAACCACCTAATTTATTATCTAAAGCTTTACCACAAATATAATTTCCAACTGTAGAAGGTTTTACATCAAAAAGAATTAATTGCCCAACATGAATTTTTAAATCCTCGACTTCTTTTTTATCCTTTAAACCAATATCAAAAATTAAATTTTCAACTTTATTTTCTTTTGAACCAGATTTTCTTGTGTGAATAGCAGGATACCCAAAAACACCATTAATTAAAGTACCATTATCTAAAATAATATATCCTTTTTGACCTGGTGCAATATCTTGATCTGAACCACCATTTCTTTTAACTCTAATAATACCATCAGATTCAATTTTTGTAATCATCCAAGAAATTTCATCTACATGAGCTTCAATTATTACTGTTTCTTTTGTCGTTTCTTTTGCTGGTAAAATCGCATAAGTATTTCCGTAACGAGATTTTTGTATTTTAACTCCAGGTATTTCTTTAGCATAGTTTTCCCAAACTTGACTGCCTCTATATTCTTCACCTGTTGGTGAAGTAGTATTTAAAATTTCTAATAATACCTCTTCGTCTTTAATCTTCGTCTGTATCATATTCTTCAATGTCGTCCGTAATTTCGTTTAATTTAGTAAATTTTGTTTCGTAGTTACTCCCATCATCTTCAGGTATTACTGTTAAATCCTGATCGACAATATTTTTGTATTTTTTGATTTCTTCAATCTCTGTTCCAAACCAATCTTTTGAGGCTTTAGCAAGTGCATCCTTTAAATCTATTGCTTGATACATTACTAAAAAAGGCTTTGGTTTTGCAATTCGTCCATCATTATCATCTAAGATTTTAACTTGATAATATGTTTCTCCATCAGAAAAACGCAGATCTCCTAAACTTGTTCTTTTAACACTTTCGACTAAAAAGTCTCTAAAGTTAGAAGGGTGCCATTCAATAATTGTACTTTCAGCATCTGTAACTGATACTGCAATGACTAAATAAGTTTTACTTACTCTTTTAAATTCATCAGAATCTGGAACAGGTTCTAAATAATTTGTTTTTACTTCATAATAGTAATTCATATCTATTTTTTATTTGTTAATGTGTTATTATTCATCAACAATAATTGTTTTAGACAGACGAAGTGTTTTAACTAAAAAATCATAGTTTCCATTAATTTCTTTAACCCTTGCAAACATTTTTAAAGGTGTTAATTCTACTAATTCAACTATTGACTGTTGAACTTCTCCTCTGTCTAATAAACAAATATCGTTTTGTTTTACTTCTAGTTCTGTGTCGATCTGTACATTAAGATCTTTTACTTTGTATTCCTTAATCATAAAAAAAAATTTATAAAATTATGTGCATTACAAAAATACAACAAAATTGTTCTAGAAACTTTTATTACTGATTTTTTAATTAGGAATTTCAAGAACTTTAAATGTTAATCCAAAATCGTTTATTGTAAATGATCCGCCACCAAATTGTGCTTTAGAATATTTATTTATTACATAAGTTGAATCTCCATTAATCCACATATTTGCCTTATAAGTTTTTCTTCCATCATTTAATAAGAATTTCAAATAAGTTTTTCCAGTTTTAGTTTTTCCTTCTTCAACATTTTCAATTGAAAAATATGCCTTTTCAACTATACTTCCTTTTTTGTTTTCAATTGCTTCTGTTAAAGTAACTAAACCTTTACCTTGACATTGTTTTACAAATTGTTCATATTCTCTACTAATAGTTAATTGAAATCCTAGTAATTCTTTTTCTTTAGCCAATGTAATTCTTTCTCTCTCTTTATCATCAAATTCTTTACCTAATAAATGCTGTGTAATAGTTTTAATTAAATAAAAATGTGGATTTGATTTATTGAATTGTTTTTGTGCTTGAAATAAAACATCTTCAAATTCAAAGTTTTTTGATAAAGATTCTGGCATTGTTTTAAGATCAATTGGGTTTCTTTTTCTTGTAAACCATTTTGCAATTTTTTCATCTTTATACAAATCGAATAAAAATTTAACTGTTTCTCTATTCGGTTCCAATTCATCAAAACATCCTAAATCAATTAAATTACCTAAAACAGTTGAATTTACTTTTTTAAATGGTTTTTGTAATACATCATGAATTGTATGACATTCATTTAATTTTAAAGAAACAATTTCATTTCTAGCGGCATCACCCATCCCTTTAAGTAACTTATATCCAAGTCTAATAGTTTCGTCATCTTCAACTGTTGAATCAAAGCTAGATTTATTTATTGATATACCTTTTACTTTTAAATTTTGCATTTTTGCATAAGAAATAATTTGAATTATTTCTTCATTATCATTTGCTTGATTTAAAAGCGCATTATAAAAATAAACTGGATAATATGTTTTGAAATATAAACATTGCCATGCAACATAACCATAACAAACACTATGTGATCTATTAAATGAATATCCTGAAACGTCTTTAAGATAATTTAAAAAGTATTCAACATCTTGCTCATTGTATCCTTTTAATAACATTGCATCTTTTACATTATCAAATAATGCCGCAACTGTATAATATTTAGGATGATCTTTAGTCCATGCAATAGAACGTCTAAATACATCTGACTCTCCAAATGTCATACCAGTTAATTCACAAACTAAAGACATAATCTGTTCCTGATATAATACCGCACCATAAGTACTTCCTAAAATTTCTTTCATAAAAGGAAAAGGATATCTTTCCTTATTTACATCTTCAAGTTCAGCATCACTTACTTTAATTAAACCTTGATCAATTGCTTTCCAATAACCATATTTTTTTATGTATTTTTCTTTAGGTCCAGGTCTATTCATTGCGTTAATTGCAACTACATCTTCAAAGCTATCTACTGGACCACCTGCTGATGAAAAAGCATCAATAAAAGCTTTTGACTTCTCCATTTGAAATACACCATAATTATCACCTTTACAAAAAGACTCAATCATATTTTTATCTTCAAAAGGTAAATAGTTAATATATTCGACTAGATCAATGCCTTTATCTTTTAATATACCTGTTGTACATCCTTTCAAGATATTTAAAGTTTGCAGTCCTAAAACGTCAAGTTTTAATATTCCTAATTCAGATAAATCTTTACTAGAACCATCTGCTTCTGAAAATGCAGTAACTAAATTACCAGTTCCTCTTGTAACAGGAATATAATTGTAAATTGGTTTTGGTGTAACAACAATTCCACCTGCGTGTGTACCAAGATTTTTCATTTGTCCAATTAACTTATCTGAAAGTTTAATTGTATCTTGATTTGTATTAATCCAGTCTAAGATTTCTAAATCTTCTGTTTTTGAACGAAGGTCTTTAAAGAATTCAATTAAAGAACCACTAAATTTATTTCTATCATCAAACTCTTGTAACTTAACTATTTTTTTTGCTAAAACAGTATTCAATCCTGTTGGCTTTTCAAGTCCTCGACTAATATCACTTAGCGCACTTTTAACCTTATATTTACCATAAGTTACAACGTTACATACTGACTCTTGTCCATATTTATAAATTAAATATTCTAGAACTTTGTCCCTTCCACCTAATTCAGAATCCCAATCAATATCACAATTGTGAACTAAAGCAAATTTCCCATTATCTTTAGTGTTTGCGTAATAATAATCTGTATTGTTGAAAATTAAATCATAGACTTTACCTTTATAGTGCTTTTTTGTTATTTTTAAGCTCATTTTAAGTGTTTTGTTTAAATCTAATATAATTATTCATTTTGAATAATATTCAGCAAATTTAAACAATCTATGTCAAATAAAAAAGCCTTATAAAAAAATATAAGGCTTCTTGTTATTCCTGTTCTGTTTCATCTGTTGTTTCATCTGGTGGTGAAGAATCGTTTTCTTCTTCATCTTCGTTTTCATTATAAATTCCGTCTTGATAATTTCCTCTTTGATCTAATTCAAAATCTTCTGCTTCTTCTAATAAAAGCTGTCTTCTTTCTTTTAATAAAGAATAAAGTGCTGTTTTTGTTAAAGGTGAAATATCTGAGGCTTTTAATTCAACTCGTGCTTTATTTATTTGATTTAAATTCTTCGCTTGTTCTATCTGTATTAATAATTCAGCTGATCTATTATTTAAAACTTCACCATCTTCAGTTGCATGTTCATATCTATTTTTTGCTATTACTACAAAAATAAAAATTGACGCAAAGATGATAACTAATGTTAAAATTGTTACTCCTAAACCCATTTTTATTTTTAAATAATAATTGTTCTAAAATTATTGTTCTAATTCTTTCAATTTTTGTATAGCATATTTCAATAGATTATCTTTATCAATTTCACCTAATAAGATTCTTTTAATTGCTTCTTTTTGAAAATCACCTATTTGTTTTCCTTTAAATCCTAAATCCATCAATTGTTGTCCACTTAAAGATAGATCTTTAGGTGTTATTGGAAGTTCTTTTGCTTTAAACTTATCAATTAATTCTTTTCGCTCAGAAAACAATTTAGTATGAAAAAGTATATCACTAATCAAAAGAGATTGTTGAATTGCTATAACCATAGGCTGGTCAACTCTTCTCCAAACATATAAAAGGGATTCAACTTCTTTTAGAGTTTTATTAGTCACTTTAAGTTTTTCAAACAAAAATTTTAAAACTTGACTTATAATGCTTTCATGTAAACAAACAAAAAGAAATTCAGAAATTGTTTCAGGCTTTCCAAACATATTAAATGGATGTAAATTTACGGATTCATCACTGAAAATTTCAAAAATTCTAAATTCTCGCAATAAGAGAATAAATTTTTCAACATCTCCTTTTAAACCCTTTTCTAATTCAGCCAAAACTCTTTCGCCACTCAATTCTGAAATTAAGTGAACACTTTCTTTCATCAGTTTTTTTGTTTCTTTTTCGAATTCAAAACCAAATCTTGCTGAAAATTGCAAACCACGTAAAATCCTAAGTGGATCTTCCATAAAAGTTTTTGGGTTTACTGCAACTAATTGTTTTTCTTCAATTGCTTTAATTCCATCATAAGGGTCAACATATATTACTCCTTCATCAAGAATTTCTAAAGCAATTGAGTTACAAGTGAAATCACGTCTTAAAAGATCATCATAAACAGTAAAATTATGATCTACAATTACTTCAAAACCTTTATGTCCTTCACCAACTTTTACTTCTTTTCTTGGTAAAGAAATGTCATAATCTGTTTTTGTTTCTTTATCTAAAAATTTAATTACACCAAAACTTTTACCAACCTCATCAACTTTTCCATATTCAGAAATAATTGATATAATCTTTTCAACTTCTAAACCTGTAATTAAAATATCAATATCTTTATTTTCACGTTTCATTAAAAAATCTCTCACAACACCTCCTACAAAAAAGATTCTTCCGCCTTCTTCTCTAACTAATTCTATCCATTTACTTTTTAAAATTTCCATTTTTTTAATTTTATATAACAAAGATAACTTATAATTTTTCTAAACAAAAAAAGAGCAACTAAAAAGCTGCTCTTAATCTTTCATAGGAAAATTTCCTTATAGGTTTTCTGAAACTTTATCTCTCACCTGTTGTAATGTTTGTTGATTATAAAATTTGCCACTATCATAGATAACTTTCAATAAATTATCTTCACTAAATGATTTTTCTTTATTACATTCAGAAGTGAAAATTTCTCCTTTTTTATCTTTTTGTACAAATTGAAATCCTCTTAAGGATTTTTTTGTTCCATCATCTGTAATTGGATCTTTAAAGATATTGTATTCAATTTCTTCTTTATCTTCATTAGTACTGAACCAAGCACCTTTTGCTGCAAATCCAAGTGTATCTCTTGTTTGATAAACATAAGTAAAAGAGCCAATACCTAATACAACATTTGTCGAGGCAAAACCTTTTTCTGCTAATCTTTCATAAATTTCAAGTTGTCTTTCAAGGTTAATAGAATCGCCATAAATAACTCCTATTTTATTTGGAAGTTGAATATAACCCTCATTTGATCTCGTCCCACCAAAAATATCATAAATTAGTTCAACTACACCTTTTTGTATGTTTTTATCTAAAGGTTTAACATCTACTCTTTCCAAAACACCAACAGAGCCTCCATAAAAAATATCATCACTATTACAATCTACTTGACTCCATTGGTCTGTTCCATATTCTCTGATAAAATCTTCAACATCTTTAATTTCATAATATTCATCATCCAATTTTATTATTTCGCCTTCGTGATCTTCTAATTCTACAAAAAAATCATTCCATTTATCTGTTTTTGTCAAAAATTCTTTATAAATCGGATTAACGCCACAAATAATATCAACTGGGTCTCCACTATCTGGTCTAATTACTAATTTTCCATCTCTAGATAAAATTTCTTTCTTTAAACGCGGAAGAATAAAAGTAATCAATTTCCATAAGTCAAATGTGTCAGAAACTACACTTAAAATGCCTTTAGGAAATTTACCTAACCAACGTCTTAAATTTAACCATTCTGCAATAGCTAAATAATCCGGATTTTCTACTGAGCCTTCACAGACAACATCAAAAGAATAATATTCTTTAATTGCATCAGGCATCATACCTAATTCAAGTTTCCTTTTAAAGTAAAAAATACCAGTACATGTAACAGAGTGTTCACTTGCATTTACAGATTCGATACAAACTTCTTCTTCTGGAACATCATAGTAATAACGAGCTGCTGGAATAACATTTAATGTATCACTACCTTTATTTGAAAGTGCGTGACCTAAACCTACTGCAATTGAAGTGAATGGATTACCTCCACGAGAATGGAAGTCATGGCACATATAATCTGTTAAGAACATTCTTTCAGAATCAGTTTTTCTTGTCCACTCTACTGCACGTTTTTTAAATTCAAAACCTAATGTTGCAGATGTTGGAGTTTGCCAAGCTAATTTTGAAATTAACGTTTCTAAAAATAAACCTAACCAAGCGTATCCTTTTACTGTATTCATCCCCACTAAATGTGGAATATTTTGTTTTGTAAAAGTTCCCTCTGGTAAAGCTGCAATTTTTATGGGAAGATAACCTAATTTATGAAGTTCAACAAAATGATCTCCATTAAAATCTAAACCTAAATATTTGTTCATATCATTTGCAAATTGAATTGCAACTGACTCAGGCTGATCGAAGAAGTTTTCTTGGAAATGTGAATGTAGATATCTTACAACAATTTGTTGTCCTGCACTCATTACTTTTTCAATTCCTTTAAGGTATTTTAAAGAGCGAGGAATCCAATGAAAATATTCAAATTCAACATTGGGTGCCAACATTTCTTTATGTCCAATTTTATATCCATCAGATTCATAAAGAGGGTTAATTTTAAACGTCTTATTAAGTTTATTCATTTTTTTATTTTTATAACACAAAGGTAGTTTATTGTTTATCTAATTCTTTTTCGATATCTGAAAAGATTTCATCCTCATCCATTTTTAAATGATATAATTCAAGACATTTATCAATAAAATAAATAGCTTCTTTCTTTTCAGAAAAATTACTTTCTTCATCTATAATCATATAGTCTATAATCTTTTGTGGCATTCCACAAAGAAAATCATATTCTAAATCATCTATTCGCCAAAAAATCTTTAATTACATTATCAAAAGCATCTGCCAATCCACCTTTGATTAAAAAAACAATATCCTTTCTATCTTTTCTACTTAATCTGCTCATCTTCTAAATTTTTAATTCTTTGCTCAAGTAATTTTAAATTATGTTGTTCTCTTTCACGAGATTTTTTTAAGTCTTCAATTAATTTTAATTTTTCTGATTTTTTCTTTTCATTTAAAGTCTCTTCATTTAAAATATTAAAGTCAGCTGAATATAATTCATATTCTTGGTGGTCTTCATGAAAGTCAATCGCAATATATTTTTTATTTTTCTCTTTAATTTTTTCGAGAATAGTAATTAAATAATCAATTTCGATATATGCTGAATTTGATTTGTATGACTCTTTTTCGTAAAGACATTCAAAACCATATAAGTCATTTTTACCTTCAAAGTGATCATTTGGATCAAGAGTTAATTCTTTTTCTTCATTTTCAATATAAATGACAACTTCTTTTTCTTCCATTTTTTTATTTTTTTATAAAAATACTTTAAAATTAATCTATTTTTTTTAAAAAGTTAATATTTAACAAAAACAAATTGTAATTAAATAAAAAAACATTTAAATGTCTAAAAATAGTATATACGATACAACTAATAAGTTATTTAAGAAAATGAATCAAAATGATGAGATTAATTTTTCGGATAACTCAATAAATTTTATTCAATCTAAAGAAGAAGAAGATAAACAAAAGCAAGATACTAAAGTAAGAATTTTTAACTCATATATGCAAACCAAAAATTGGAATGGTAAGCACATGGAGTTAATTAATGAATATAGACAAATGGATAATAATTTTCCAATTATCTCTGCTGCTTTAAAAATCTTTTCTCAAGAATCTTGTATCACTGGTGACTGTATTGTATCTACTGCTCAAGGAGATAAAAGAGTTGATGAATTATATGCCACAACTAAAAATAGTTTCTTAGTAAGAGCAATTGATAGGAAAAGAAACGCTTATGTTTGGAGTGAATGTCAAAAGGTTATTTCAAAAGGAAAACAAAAAGTTTATGAAGTAACTGTTGGATTTGAAGGTAATAAATTTAAATGTACAATTGACCACAAAATTTGGTCTAAAGATCAATTTAAAGAATTAGGAGATTTAAAAGTTGGAGACTCTGTAGGTACTTTGTTTTTAGATATCGACCCTACTTGTAGCTGTCTTGTTCCTGTAATCAAAAGTGATACAATTATCAGCATTGTTGAATTAGGTGAAGAATTAGTTTATGATCTATACAATGTTCAATTTACAAATTCTTTCTTAATTAAAACAAGTCAAAATTACTATGTAGATGTTCATAACTGTTCTAAAGATACAGATGGAAATATTTTAGTAATTGCTTCTGATAACGAAAAAGTAAAAAATGAACTTGAAGATTTATTTTTCCAACAATTGAAAATAAATTCCGAATCTTATTTAATTATCAAAAGCTTTTTGAAATTTGGGAATCACTATTCTTTCCTTGAAAGAAGACCTGGAGATGGTGTTATTGGATTAGTTCACTTCCTTCCTGAAATGATTAGAATTGATATTGACAAAAGACACATTTTTTCTTTAGATAATTTTAAATTTGAAGGTCTAGGACAAATTGCTGGATTGAAATTTTCGCCTGAAGAAATAGTTCATTTTAAATATGTAGAAGATTTAGAAACACTTCCTTATGGACAATCTATTTTAAGGTCAATAGTTGACACCTATAGACGTGTAGTAATGATGCGTGATGCTTTAATTATTTATAGAATTACAAGAGCCCCACAAAGATTACTCTTTAAATTAGACTCCGGAAATTTAGGTCCTGACGAGGCAGAATTACATGCAAAAGAAATAAAAAAATCTATTGCAAAAAAACCTCTTTATAATCAAAACACTGGTGAATTTGATTATAAATATTCTCCTATGTCTATTCAAGAAAACATTTTTATTAATAGTTATGATGGAGATGCAACAGATGTAAGAGTTTTAGAAGGTGCTTGTTTAGTTGCTGATACAAAAATCAGAACAACAAATGGATTAATGACTATAAAAGAATTATCAGATTATTTTGCTGGTGATAATAAAAAAATCTATTGTCTTTCTATTAACAAACATGGTTTTGAAAATGTAGGAAAAATCCTTTGGTGTGCTGAAACTAAAAAAGTAAAAGAAACTTATAAAATCACTTATAATGGAGTAGAAGGAAAAGAATTTATTGTTGAAGCTACAGACAATCACCCTTTTATGATTCCAGATTTAAGTTATGTAAGAGCAGATGAATTAAAAATCGGAGATGTTTTAAAAGGGACAAGTTTATTCAGTGATAGTTTTATTGTTACCAATATTGAAATTATTAATCATGAAGAACCAATTCCAGTATATGACCTTGAAGTTCATGAATTCCATAACTTTTCTTTAGAAGGCGGAATCTTTGTTCACAATTCTAACATGGATGCTGTTGAAGATTACAAAATAATTAAAGATGACCTTTTTGCAGGTTTAATGATTCCAAAACAATATCTTCAATTTGAAGAAGTTCAAACTGCAAAAGCGGCTTTAGTTCAAGAAGATATTAGGTTTTCTAATTTGATTAAACAAATTCAACAATATTATATAGATGGATTACTTCAAATTGCTATTGTCCATTTATTATGGAAAGGTTTTTCAAAAGAAGAAGTTGAAAGTTTTACTCTAACAATGAATACAAATTCTACGTTTGCAGAAAGGACCAGAAAAGAACTTCTTGAACAAAGGTTTTCAATTGCACAAATGGCATGGACTCCAGATAATGAAGGATTAAATTTAATGTCTTATACACAAGTTTTAAAAGACATCTTAAAATATAGTGATAATGAAATTGAAAAAATAATTCAAGATCAATTTATTGAAAAGAAACTGGCTTGGCGTTTAATTAATATAACTCAAAACGGTTTTTATGAACAAACTGAACAAGATAAATTAGAAGCAGAAGAGAAGAAAAAGAAAGATCAAGGAGTTTTCAAAAACCTTCAATTTGAAAGTAAAAACTATGAAACTAAAAATAATGTTTTAAACAAGTTATTAACTGATGAGATTGATAAGGAGATTGCAGCTTTAATTAGACCTGTAAAAGGCAAACCAACAAAAAAACAAGTAATAAGATTATTTGAAACTGCAAAAGTTAGAATTAGTGAAAATGAACCAACACTCGCAGAAAGAATTCAAGAATTAAAAGAAGATTTAAAATAAAAAAAGGAGCTAATTAGCTCCTTTTTTTTCTCTTCTTATTTTTACATTTGAATCTGCTGTTTGCTTTTCAATTTTCTTTTTTAATGAATCTTCTATTTTAATTTCTTCTTCAGTTTTTTCAAGATATCTTAAAAAAGAAATTATTTGATTTATTTCTTCTTGTGAAAACATCTCATTATCTTTCACATCATTTTCTATCGCTTGTGTTAGAATTACTTTGGTTTTTTCTATAATTTCCTCTTTTGTAGAAAATTCTTTTGGGTTATAAAACAATCTTTCTTTTATAAACAAATCATTAAAAATGAATTTTAAATTCATCATACCACCATCAAATATATAATCAAAATTTAAAGATGAATAGACTTCTTTATCATTATTCTTGTATAATATTTGCAACCTAAAATGTTCTTTAAAATAAAGTTTTAAAAAATCATTTATCTCATTTGTAATTAAAATCTCTTTAGCCATTAATTTGTTGGTTTTATATTGCTAATCGTTTTGGAGATTTCAGGTATATCACGTTCCATTTGTTCATATATCTGCCTTAATCTAGCCTGTCTTCTCTCTATTTTAACTATCTCATTTTCTATATTATTTATAGTTATTAAAGAAGTATCTCTAGAAACAGAAACTTCTGCTAAAGCAGACTCAACAGTAGGATTAGGAACTGGTGGTGATCCATTAAGAGTATGAAAGTGACTCGTATTAAAAAGACTTTGATTTAATGCAAATTTCTTTACATCATTACTTAGAGTTCTTAATTGTGAATTCATTCTCTTCACCTCTTTAATTAAATCTTCAAGACTATTTTCATTCCAAGACATTAGTTAAATCTTCCTCTTTTATTTTTATTCCAATTAATATCTTCAAGTTGAACTTTCAAATTTTCATTTTCATCATAAAGTTGTTTTCCTTCTTGAATAATTGAATCTACTTCTACTGAATGTTCATACTTTAATTTTTCAATTTCTTTTTGAAATACTATTTGATTAGTTTTAAGTTCTTCTTCTAATTGTAATATTCTTGTACTCATATTACTTAAAACAATATCATTCAATTCTTTTTCTGCTTGTGTTTTATTTTTATTTAACCACAATAAAGTATTTTTATTTACTTGTGTAATTATACAAGCACCATTTAAAAGGGTTTCTACCATTAAAAGCACTTTCGTTTCAGGATCTAAATATGAAACCTCAAAACCATAATCAGATAAAATTGTTGGTTTAAAAGCGTTTGTGATATTAACATCTAATCCAATTATTTCAGGTTCTTTTTCTGAATAAAAAACACCTTTTGGTGTTGTATAACAAAATAAAAGTTCAGTAGAGTTATCTACTGAACCTTCTTTAATATTCTTTAATTCGTCCATTTTTATAACTTTTTTACAAAGTTAAACAATTTCATCAATTAATCCTAAATCTAAAATCTCTTTTGAACTCAAATAATGGTCTTCGTTATTTTTACAATATTTTTTAATCCATTTTTTTGCCTCACGAGCTTTTGTTTTTTCATCCATGCCTTCTGCTTCTTTAGAAGAATACTCAACATAATAACTAAAAAGTTCTAACTGGTCTTCTTCCAATTGTTGCGAAGCATTTTTAATTTGATTTGCAGTTCCTTCCATTCCGCCAATTTGTAAATCGTGTAACATGAAAGAAGCTCTTTTAGATGCCATTCTTTTACCTGTCGCTCCTGACACTAGGATAGTTGCTGCTGACATACAAATAGAGTTAGTAATAGTATTTACTAATATACCATCTTTCTTTAATTCTGCATAGAAATCTAACGCTCCATAAATTGAATAAATTGTTCCACCTGGCGATGAAATATCTAAAGTAATTTCTTTAATTTCTTGTCCTAAAGATTTATGATATGCTTTTAACATATTATATCTCATTCTTAAATCCGTTCCTAAATGCTCTGTCAATTCACCTGCAATATAAAATGTTTTTGAATCAAAGTTGATTCCATAAATAGATTGCATCTCCATGATCTTTAATGTTTCTGTACTTACCATATTTGTTTTTTTATTTTAACTGTTCTAATTTTAATTTGTTACATAGACCAAAAAAATGTTGTTCTTCATAAAAATATGCTTCTCCACATGCACATTCTCTTAATAATAGAATCATTTTACTGTGATCATAATCTTTGTGTGAATGAATGTATTCTCTTAATTTATAAGGCAGGAAGTCAAACTTAATATACAACGTTTCATTGTGTTGATTAAATTCCGCTGGACTTCCTGTTTGCTCTTCAATATATCCTAAAAGCTCTAATTTTGTCATATTATACAAATGTTACTGATAAATTCGTAGGTGCAATACATCCTGAACTAATACTGATAACTGAACCTGTGCTTTCACCAACTTGACATGATACTTTAACTTGAAAGTCATAAGCTGTACCTGCTGTCAAACCTGAAATTGAAAAAGTCACTGGGTCTGGTAATCCTGAATTACTTAAAGGAGAACCTGAAGCTGTTAACCAAGTAGGTGAACCTTGTGTTTTATATTCAATGATATATGCTTGCGCATTTGGTTTTTTAACCCAAGATAAATTCGCAGTAGTTCCAACGAAATCACCCTGTAAATTATCAACTGGTTTACAAGGAGTTGCTTGTTGAATACTAATTGGTGATGATGTACCACTGACACAATTAGAAGTAACTCTAAAGTCATAAGCTGTACCTTCCTGTAAATTTATAATTGACACTGATGTGCCCACTAAAGACGCATTAAATAGCGTCCAAGTAGATGAACTTTGTAATTTATATTCAACGCGATATGAAGTAGCTCCACTAGCTGCTATCCATTGCACATTTGCTGTTACTGCCATTTTTTTATTTTTAAATATAATTAATTTCTGTAAATATTTATTTTTTTATTTTTAAATACAAGGTGAATTTTGCTTTGTATCTATTAATGTTTGAATTCTATTCTCCGCAGATATTCTATTAGCCTCATCAATAAAGGTTAAAGTTACTGGTAATTCATCTTGTGCCATTACAACCAATTCATTAAAATTAGATGATAAAGCCACCACTTTATCAATTTCAAAATCAAAAATTTGTGACATCTTACTAACTCTAAAAAAACGAATTGTTGTTTGTACTGGAACAGTTACATCAGGACAAACTAATCCAGATAAATATAAACTCTGTAAAACTATGCTACTTTGTGTTGTTGTGTTATTTGAATTTAGGCTTGTAGCAGGCCAAAGATTCACATCCCAATTATTTGCCATTAAGAAAAAGTTATACCAAGTTTAGGTGAAGGTTGGCAATCAAAAATTCTTTCATCATCACAACCAATTATTTCAAATCCATTTAAAATAAACATTAGTCTATTTTGCGCTTTTGATGCTTCACCTTCACTAATAAATTTTAAAAGTGTTGGTAATTCATCCATTGTTTCTATTACTAGATAATTTTCAACTATAATAAAAGAAACGATATGTTGAATATTGAATTCATATAAC
The DNA here is from genome assembly GCA_026541955.2 of Simalia boeleni. Taxonomy (NCBI): domain Eukaryota; kingdom Metazoa; phylum Chordata; class Lepidosauria; order Squamata; family Pythonidae; genus Simalia; species Simalia boeleni. Next base: position 43,674 of record JANKYG020472001.1, read on the forward strand.
ATAATTCCATTTCTTTTTACATAAGCCATTTGTTTTCTTTGATTGCTTTTTATATCACAACCAATTAAATTATCTTTTATTATTTCTAAAAAACTTTCAGGGTTATTTTCGTCTGGAATTTCAAATTTGATCTTTGTATCAAACCATTTTCTCATCCCATTATCCCAAAAATTTTCAAACTTTACTGCTTCTGCCATTATACGATATATATTTCTAATTTTTCTGAAAAAATAAAAGAATCCATTTCTAAATAACAATCATACTTTCCTTTCTCTGGAAAAACCCATTCGTTAAAAACTAATTTAAATTCACCATTAGAAGCATTTGTAATTATAGCAGGGAGTTTAAAAACCTTTCTTCCTTTAATTGTTACTGTTAATGAAAGAACGTTTTCGTTTGATAAAATATAAGATAAAGCATCACCATAAATTTCACCTCTTACTTTAATCATTCCATTAATACTAAAATTAGATTTATAAACGTATCTTAATAAATTTGGTATTACCAAATAAGGATTTAAATCATAAAATTTAGGTTGATTAATAAAACTCCCATCTGTAAGATTTCTAGAGTCATATTGTGGATCAAAGTCAATCATTTATTTTTTAAATAACAATTAGAAAGAATTTAAATTATTTTTGTAAAAAAAAGAAAATGAAAAAAATAAACTTTGGAGATTTAATCTTTAAATTAATTGCAGGTGGTTTCATTCTTTTAATCATTTCAGGTTGTCATGGAGTATTTCGTTCTTATAAAGATATTATTCCATTTTACCATTTTAGAAAAAAAGAAAAAGAAATCAGTGAAAACAGATTATATGCTTTAACTGCAATTCATATTTTAACCTTTATTTTTATAATTGGAATTCTTAAAAACGTTGTTTGGGAATAACCAATATTTAAAAATAAAAAATGAACTCTATTGAATTATATGAACAAACTTTAGAAGATGATCAAAGTATCATCCAATTATTAATTGATGAAATTAACAGTTTGATTTCATTAAATATAGAAGAAGTAAAACCTAGATTCTATTATGATACCACACCTGTAACTGAAAACTTAGATATCTATCAAACAAATAGAATTATGGATGAAGTTATTTTTTATTTTAGGAAAAGAGGTATAAGAATCGTAATTGCAAATTCAGAAATTGAAAATGCTTACAAACGAGCTATTGAAGAAGGTGTTAACCTTGAAAGTTTCCTTTCTACTTATAATTTCTTTTATTCATATTATAATTGGTACCCTTCTGGTTTTAGAAACTTACAAAGATATAATTATGTTGGAAGAAAAAATTACATTTTCCAAATCACTTTAAACATTAGATTAGGTAGAGAATATATGAAATCTTATTGTTAATAAAAAAGGCTGCTAATTTAGCAGCCTTTAATTTTATTTCCAAACTAACAATGGAATATTAGTCCTTTTTGTTTCATACATTATTTTTCCAAATCCTTCTAAACTGTTTTCAAAAGTTCCAACTACTTCTACAGTTCCAAGCTCTTTACTTTCTTTTAAAGTGTTTTCAATTAAACGAGCTTTTGTACCTAATTTAGTTCTTTCATTTAAGCTTCCTTTAAATAAAACAAATTCATTTTTTTCTGTTTTAACCAAAGTATTAAAAGCGTGTTTTTGTTCTGTAAGTTTACCTAAACTATTATTAAATCCATCTTTTAAATTAATAACACCTGCCCTTAAAACATTCCAATTTGGATTAAGTGTACTTTCAATTTTTTTAGATTCTATAAAGGTTGTTTTTTCGTTTCTTATTTTAGACTCTTGTAAAAGTTTTAACTCTTTCTCTTTTAAATGATTTAAATCTTTTGCAGCAAATTTACAAGCTTCTGTTAAGTAATTAAAATTATAACCATTTACTTTGAAAGGAGATTGATATTGATCATCACTGATTTTTATAATCACTCTTTCTTTATTTTGTTTTTCACATAAAAATTTAATGTTTTCACCTTTTCCTTTTATTACTAAAGGATTAAGTCCATTTAATTTTGCTTCATGGACTAAAGTTTTAATTTCACTTTCTGTAATTAAAACACCAGTCAGAATAAGTTTTACTTTAATCCCATTAACATTCATAATACCATCTGAAGTCATTGGTTCTTGAACTGGCGTATCAAAATGATTATTAAGAATTACTTCTTCATCTGAATTTTCAATAATTGGACTAGATTGTGCTAAATCAGATTTTTTAAGATATTTTACTAAATCTGGATGCGGTTCACTTTGAGCTGAAGTTGTAAAACTAGGAGAATCATAATCGCCTAATAATAGATCTTCATCATTTACTTTTTCTTTATTTTGTTTATCAACAACAAATTCATTTGTTTCAGATTGATCTACTTTATCAAAAATCTCGTTTCTTAATTTTTCAAAATTATCATTAATAGTTTTGTTTGAATCTGAAACAAAATCTTTAAAGACATCTTTGACATCATCAACACTCATTACATTAAGTGGCTGTGAATCTTCTTCGTATTCGTCTTCAATTCCAAACGATTCTTTTAATTGAACCAAATATGGAGTAACCCTAAATGAATCAGAGCTATAATCATAATTAACAGAAATTCCTTCTTCTGTCATTTGATTAATATAATCAATCCAGTCGCCACTCTGATTAATTTCTTTTAACTCTTTAAAACCAGAATCTCCCTTTTTGATAAATTTCGTTTGATCTAAACCTGAAAACTTAATGTTGCTGCTAATATTCATTATTGTCAAAATAATTTCTTCTTTAATTTTTAAATAGTTATTTTTTTTATTTTTACACAAAAATAAACAACTTAATGTTTAGAACAAACTCTTTCTATATAAATATAATTAAGTAATTTGTTTGTTCTTCAATTCATAAAGGCGTCTTGTTTTTTCAAGATGGTCTTTATCAAAAAAATCTAATATTTTTTCAACTATTTTTGCAAATTTTGAATTGCTTTCAAGTTCTTTATTTCTAGCCAAAGCATAAGAAATTGTTTCTTCAAAAACACCAAATTTATGATAAACCAAAGCATCTTTTTTTATAAAAACTAAATTCCATAAAGTTCTAAATTCATGATTTGCAAATTTATCAATATTTATTGCCGAACTTAAAAAATAGCCACTAAGTTTTTTAAAGATCTTTTTAAATTTGAAATCTGAAAATAAGACGACAAATAAATTTACTATTGTCATTGGAAAAAATAGTAATGTAGCAACTACTAATAAAAGAAAATTAATAATCAAATTTTTCATTAAAGACCTTGATTTTGAATATATTGTTGAACTAAAACATTTTTGAAATTTTCTATACTTGTCAAACCATAAGTTAATCTTTGAATTATATATCCTGACAACTCTAAATCTGTCATTGTACTTAATTCAGTCAACAAAATAGTTTTAACTAAATTATTAAAGTCTGCATAGTAAAACTCAGATTCACGACCTAATTTTTCAATAATATTAAATAACATTTGTACATTAAGGTCAAACTGTACATCATCTTCTAAATTTTCACCATCAATACAAATTTTATTTATTTTATTAATAAATGGAGCGATATCAGAATTTATATATTTTGTTGATAAAGTTTGACCAATAAAAAATAAATCTTTTTTCTTTATAGAAAGAGTAATCAACTCTTCTAATAAATTTCTAGGCGTTTCTGTTGTGCCTTCATTTAAAATTACTTCTTCCATTTTTTATTTTTAAATAATATAACTAATTGATTTTGATTATATTTCTACAATAATTTGCCATCTATAATTTCCCGTCCAATCTTCAAAAACACTTTTTATAGTAATTGAATAAAAATTTTCAGGGAATGAAACAGGAAAACTTCTAGAAGCATCTGCACTTTTTAATTGACTTACTGTTACTGTTTTATCCCAATAAATATCCGCCCCATCAAATACAATTCTTTCATCAGACGTACTTCTATTTGTAATACTAATTATCCTATGAGGAAATAAATTTGCATTTGGTACTGTAAGGTTAACTACACCAACATCTTCTAATTTAATTACATGTTCAATATCATCTTCAATAGTTTCAGTAGTTGATGTTAAAACTTGTGTTCTACTTGCATAACCTCCACCAGTATCAATACCTTTTGCATTAGGAACATGAAATGATTCAGGCTTAAGATATAAATAACTTAATTCATCTCTCCAAAAATCAATATTTATTAATCCTGAAGAATTAGGATTTGTATTATTTATTTGTGTAACATAGTTAGGTGTAAAAAATTCATAAGCAGTATTTGCAATATTTCTTCTAACTAATTGTCCAGAAGTTCCTGATATATATGATTGTGAAGTTCCTGAATTAACTATTAATCCTGTACCATTCAAAATATTTTGTTTGTTATTAAACGTATTCCAATCTGTAGAAGATAAAGCACCATTATTAGATGTCGTTGCTAAATTTAAAGACAAAACTTGTGAACTAAGTGATAAACCATTTTGATTAACACCCAATGTTAAAGCGTCATGTGTTGATATTGTCCATGATCTATTAGCACTTAAATCTTGTGTATTTCCGTTAATTGTAATTGTTCTAGTACCTTGAATATAATTAGATGTTACCCAAGATTCAGTAGCATATCCATTTAAAGAACTTGATGTTAAATAATCCGGTGTAAAGAATTCAAATCCTGTTGTGGTTCTTCTTAATAATTGACCTACTGCACCTGAAATACTTGATAAATTTTTATTTGGATCCGTTATAACAATACTATTTGCAGATAATGATTCTATAATTACCTTACCTTTAACATATAAGCCATTAGCTGGTGCTACTGCACTATAATCGTTTGAAATAAAAACGCCACCAACCCTAATAGATTGCGCAATCGTATTATTAGATCTTGTAAAATCTAATGTATAATCACCATAATTTCCAAATATCTGCATATCACGTGCTTGTCCACTATCAGGAGTGCCAAACTGAACAGCAGGAGCCTTAAATAATCCTTCAGCGTATCCATAAGTAATCCAAAAACGAGAACCTGTTTGAAAACCTGCATCTTGATTTAAGATATAATTATTTGCATTAAAATTTGATACAAATGTAGCAGCGTTATTCCAACTGTTTATTGATGCTTGTGTTAAATTTTCGCTTGTCCAAATTTTAGCCCAACTACCCCAAGTATAAAATTTATGACGAACAAACAATGAACTTTCCAAACTAGCAACACCTATTTGAGTACCAGCAAATCCATCGTCAACATAAGTTCCTATAGATAAAATCGCATTAGTTGACCATGCAGAAGGATACATATTTAATTTCTGATAAGATACAGATGATGTAAATACAAAATTATCTCCGTACAAAATATCATTTACATCATTCCAAAGATTTGAATTAACAGTTTTAAGATTATTATGTGTATGATTTAAAGGAGAATAAAACCCATCAGCAGTAGCTTTATCAAGAAAGCCTCTTGAATTTAAATATCCTCTATCAATTAATGTTCTATCTGTATAACTTGCACTAAAATCTGCAGAATATTCAGCTCTATTTGATTGTAATGATCTTCCATCATAGTAAACTACCAAAGCATTAGATCTATTTATATCATCTGCACCATTTCCAATAATAAATAAAGGTGTAACAGAACTTACTGATGTTTGTGCATTTGCTAAAATTTTATCATTAAAAAGACCAATAACTGTTGCTGAATATCCAAAGTTTACATTTCTATAACCTAATGTATTTGAATACTTTCCTGATGAAAGATTTAAAGTACCAATTGCTACACCATTATCTCCATTTACAGAATTTGATTCTCCAAAAGAAATTACTGATGAACTAGAATTTATTAAATTATTTCCTATCAAAATAGAATTAGCACCTGTATTTTGTAATTGTGTACCAATTAAAATAGAATTTTCATTTGAATTTGTAAGATTAGATCCAAATGATAAAGAACGATTTCCATCAGTAACAATTGCTACACCAATTGAAAGTATCCCATTATTAACAATAGCATGATCTCCAAATGCAAAAGAAAAAGCTGAATTTGACTCGGAACCAAAACCTCCTGCAAAAGAAAAAATATTACTTGCTTTTGAATTCAAACCAAAAGCTAATGAATAACTACCCATTGCATCAGTATTTTCACCAAAAGCAACTGAACCACTTGATATAGAACTTGTAGATTTTACACTCCTAAAATCTAAAGCATAAAACTTACTTGTTCCCGTATTTGATGTAGATCCTTTTAATGATAAATCATAAGGATCTGCATTATCTCCATTTCCAGTTCTAACAAAAAAATTATCATCAATTGTTGCGATTTTTTTCCATTCAGACCATTCTAATGCTTCAAAGCTATAAGACCTAATATATTTTTCATCTAATTCAAAAACATTTGCTTCTTGTACAATATTTCCTAAATTAGACTTTGAAATCAAAACTGTTCCTTCTGAATTTAAAACTGGGATATTTGATGTGCTAAAATTAAAACTATAAAGACCACTAGCTGTAGTTAAAATATTTAAATTAGACAATAATATTCCATCGCCAGTTAAACCAATACCAAACTCTTTTGTAGGATTATCTGATGGTGCATAATTCGTTCCATTCCATCTAATAAATCTTTGATTATTATTTGCTGTTGAGGTAATTTTACTTAACTCTAAACTTTCTATTTGTTTTGATTTAAATTTTGTCATTTCTTCTATTTAGGTTTATCAAAAATAAACCATTTTATTTTTAAATAATCGTGGTCAAAATAAAATGGAGCTAAATTAGCTCCATTCTTTTATTGGATTTTTGTATATCCTTTTTCCCTAATTAAATCAATTCGATGATCTAGTATTTCTTTTACACTATCTAAGTGAACAATTGTTATTATTGAATCATAATAGTTTTTAAGAATATCAAAAACATTTGGAAGACTTGAAATTGTTTCTTTATCTAAAACATCATATCCTTCATCGATAAACAAATTAGTTATTTTAGGCAAATTAGAAATTTGTGATAAACCAACTTTTACACAAAGATTAATTAAAAATGTTTCTGATCCAGAAGCTAATGAAACCTCACTATGTTCTTCATCATCTGGATAAACAAACTGAACTGAAACTTCACCTTTTTCTTCATCAATTACAAACTTTAATTCAAAATCAAAAATCTGTGATACTATCAAATTAATCTTTTCATTTACATTTTCTATTTCCTTATTCAAAACAAATAATGGAAGACCAAATTTACTTACAATTTCTTTATAAGCTTTTAATAAATTATTTTTTTGTTCATCAATTAATAATTCACCTTTTAATAATAGTCCTTTTTCAATTGTTTTTTCAAATGTATTTACCTCTTGATTAATTATACTACTATTACGTTTAAGTTCGTTTATTTCGCTGTTAAAATCGCTTATCTGACGTTTATGCTGTTCATATACAGGTTTAATTTTTTCAAACTGTTCTTTTGCTTCAAATATTTCATCATACTTTAAAATATTTTGTTCAAATTTTAAAATCTTATTATTATTAGATTCTTTATGAAGTTTATAACTTGTAATTGAAGAGTTTATTTGATTTATTTCTGTTTCAATTTCTTCTACAACTTTTACAGATTGGTTTAATTCATCTTCTATTGTAGAAATAACTAAATATGATTTAACACTTTCATCATTTTGTTTTTTTATTTTTAATAAAGAACTTTCAACATTTTCTTTTTCTAACTCAAAGTCTTTAATTTGTTCTTTAATTTTATTTTTTGCTTTTTCAGAAATATTTTCACCACATGTTTTGCAAATATCAATTTTATATTGATTTTGTAAATCAAATATTTTTGAATTTAAAACTGCTATTGATTTTTCTTCTTCAATCGTTTTTTGTTCATAAGGTCTTTTACCTCCAAGATAATTAAATTTCTCATCATATTTTTCAATTTCAAAATCTAATTTTTTATCAATATCACTTACTATCTTTTCTTTATCTGATATTTCATTAATTTTTTCATTTTTTTCAGAAGAAAGTTGTTCAATATTAAAATCGAGTTTTAAATTTTCATTTAACAAATCAGAGATTTGTTTTTTTACATGATCAACTGGAACTAATTCTTCTTGTGATTTTTTATAAAATGAATTATAGATTTTTTCAGCTGATTCATAAATTGGATTTATCTCTTTAACTTTATCATCTATCTGAACTAATTTTTCGTTTAATTCTTTTAACTCAAATAATTTATTTTCTTTCTCTTCAACTATCTTTTCAAGGTCATACTCTCTTTCAATCAATTTAGAAGTCGCGTCTATTTTACCTTTAAGAATTTTTAAATCATCTTTTACAAGCGTTTCCTTTTCTTCATACTCTTGTAAATTTAAAAACTTATTTAACAATTTAAGTCTCTCAGCATTTTTACAATCAATAAATTCGACTTGTTTTTTCTGTGAAGAAAAGATTGATAAAATTTCAAAATAATCATTCAGACCAATATATTTTTTTATCTCAGATTCAGTTGCAGTTTTTCCTTCTTTATTTAAATCTGTTATCTCATTTCCTTCTTGATCTATTTCAATAAAATTAACTGATGATTCAGTTTTTTTATTTTTCTTAGCTTTTATTTCTCTTCTAATTTTATAAAGCTTTCCTGACTTCTCAAAAATTACTTCTGCAAAAGAAACTTTGTCTTTATTCTTTTTATTAATGAAAGAATATGCTAATGAATTTGCTGGAAACTCGTTGAATAAAACGAATTGGAGGATTTTAATAATTGAGCTTTTCCCAACTCTATTTTTTCCTAAAATTCCTACTAAACCTTCTAATGAATCAAAATCAATTATTAAACCTTTTGGCCCAAATGAAAGTAAATTATTTATTACTAAACTTTTTATTTTAAAATCACCATACTCAAAATTTACTTCTTTATTGGTTTTATAATCATTATTGAGTTCATAAATCTTTTCAATATCTGATTTTTTTAAACCAATTTTTTCATAATTGATTTCAAGGAATTCTTTAAAGTAATCTTGAATTTCACTTTTTTTATTTTCTTCTTTTGACTTAACATCAAAGTTTTTCTTTTTCGAAATTATCGGCGTTGTAAAAACCTTTAAACCACTATTCTTTTCAAGTTTTTTTACAATTTCAGAAACGTTTTTTCTGTTATAAAGATCAGCTTCATATTTTATTCTGATATTCTTTTTATAAGTCTTATTTACATCAATTTTATCAATATGAATAGTTTCAATTGCTTTTGGATTTTCGATTTCAATTCTACTAGGAACAAAAGTTTTCCCATTCCATTCAAAAGTCATATATCCTCCATTAGCATCTTCATTAACAGAAACTTGTAATAAACTTGAAACATAATGAATCTCATTATTTCTAAATGAAGTTTTATTATGAATATCACCTGCAATAACTATATCACAATGATCGAATTCACTAAGTTTAATTTCTCCAGATAATTTATGTCCATCTTTTGTAGTTGCGCCATCAATTACACCATGATAAAGTCCAACTATATAATCTTCATTATTTTCATCATCAAAAAATTCAGGCGCTTTGTTATTTTCAACCCAACTCCAAACTGCAAATTTACAATTATCATATCCTAAATCATAAATCTGAGATTTTTCTAGAAACACAATTTCATTTTTTGAATTTTCAATTGTTGATACAATCGTTGATAAACTATCAAGTCTATTATCTGTTTGTAAAGTTCTATCATGATTACCAATAATATAAGCCACTCTTGAATGTTTTGATAACATTATAAAAAGCTCTCTAACTAAAACAAGTTGTTCTGGGCTTAATTTGTTTTTACTATCAACCACATCACCCAATAACAAAATTAATTCAGGAGGGTCTTTTTCTAAATCTTCATTTAGTTTTTCAAATATATATCGATGTTCATCAAATCTTTTATTATTAAAAATATGTATATCTGAAAGTGCTACTATCTTCTTTAAAACCATTAATTATATTTTACCAATCGTTAATCTTTCTTGTTCTCTTTTTTCTTTTATTTTATTCAAACCTACTTTTGCATTTGCTCCTAAATTTTTAGCTTGTTCATCAGTTAATAAAGTTAAAGGATTAATTAAACCTATCTCTTCAAATGTACACAAATCTGGATCATATTTACATTCCAATAATAATCCTTTAGGCCCTAACCTATTTTTAATTAAATTGACATTACAAACTCCACGTTCTCTCATGTGAGGCGTTTGTGAGAAAAACATTAATACATCAGCTACTTGAAGCGGTTCAATTGCTTTACCAATATTTTGTTCATCATTTACCTCTGCTTTAAAAGCTGCTCTATTACCTTGAAATACTGTTGTTACTGGAACCATTTCATCTTTAGATAAATCTCTTAGTTCTTCAGCTAAATATTCAAACATTCTATTGTCACCTTCATACTTCATTCCTTCTGGCAATTTCAATTGATTTAATGAGTCAACTAAAATTGCATCTGGAAAGAATCCTTGTGATTTAAGATAGTTAAGATTATGTACAATCGTACTCATCTTTGCTTTTGTTGCTTTTTCCTCTACTAAAACAAAATCTCCAAATTCATCAGAAAGAATTTTACTTTCAGCTTTAGATTTTACAGTAGAAATTTCTGATTGTTTTGTTTCAGTTAAACCTGCAACGTGTCTTCTAAAAATTTCTGAACCACCAATTTCGAAAGTAAATAAAACAACTTTTTTTCCTTGTTCATTTAATTTCCTTGCTTGCGCAACCAAATAGTTTGTTTTACCAAAGTTAGACCCTGCAACCGCAATTACTAACTTACCAGCACCTGGTCCACCTTGCATGTTTTTATTAAATGTATCAAAAGGTAAAGGTTGTGGATTTATAACTTTATTTTCATCAAAAATCATTTGATAATCGTTTTTTAACGAATAAATTTTTGTTGAATTATTTGTATTGAATTTGAAAAGGTCGTATGCTAAAGTTTGCGCTGTATCGAATTTACCTTGTGTAATATAACTACTAATTTTATCTAATTCACTTTCTGCATGTTTTTTAAAACAAAAACTATTAATGTTTTCGATAATAAATTCTCTGTCTTCTAAATCAATATTTTCAAGAGACTTTAAAATTAATTGGAATGGCTTTGGCATTTCAAAAGTATCCTCTGCCATTACATTTAAATTATCTATACTAGGAGTTCTATTGTATTTTTCAAGATATCTTTTTGTTATCTCAAATATTCCTCCAACATAAGTATCACTAAAATAATCCTTTTTTAATATTGGTAATATTTTAAAAGCAAAAGATCTATCACTGATAATTAACTTAATAACTTTTACTTGAAATTCTTTACCATAACCTTTTAAATCCGGTTTTTCTGTTAGTGTTTTAAATTTTTTTATTTGATTTGTTACATTACTTAATGACATTATAGTTCAGTCTTTTTTCTATTTACAAAGTTAAATGGTGAAAGCCAATTTTCAATATTAAAGCCAGGATATAATTTATTAAATTCATCTTTTTGTGCTTTAATTCTTGCATTTAAATATTGATACTTAGAATCTTTTTGGTCTTCTATTTGTTTCATAAAAATTCCTAAATGATGAAGTTTTAAACAGTCTTTATCTAACTTCATTAAAAGAAAAGCTAATCTCATTTTCTTCTTCATTTCATTATCTTTTAATTTGATAATTGCATTTCTAACTCTTGTTTCAAATTGCATCAAATTAAGTTTCTCTAATGAATCTAATAAATCATCAACATTTTCATATTGTCTTTCATTTAAAAATGGATAAAGTACTTCTAGTGTTTTCTTACCAATGCCTTTTACACCACTAATTTTATCTGAAGTATCTCCTAAAAATATTTTCATAAAAATATAATTATCAGGACGAATACCAAATTGTTCTTTAAATGAATCTTGGTCATATAGTTTCTTAGAAGACCAATTATAAACTTTAATTCCTTCAGCAACTAATTGTAAATAATCTTTATCCCTTGAAACTATATAAACATCATAATCATCTTTATATTTTAACGCTGAATAAGCAATCACATCATCCGCTTCACAACCTGGAACAATAAAGGTTTGTATTGGTAATAATTTTGAAAATTCATAAATCTTACCTAATTGATCTTCAAAGGCACCTTTTTGTAAGTATTCAGTAACTTTATTATTATCTTCATAAAGTTTAAGGACACTTAAACGAGATTTTACTCTACGTTTATCTTTATAATCTTTATAAAGACCTCTTCGTCTTGCTCCTGCTTCTGGACCGTCATAACAACAAAAGATTCTTTCAGGCTTAAGTCTTTCTGTTACTGTTCTAATTACATTTAATGTTCCTAAGTACATTCCAATTTGCTCTGTATCTTTATTGATAATATTTGCTACAGAATTTACACCGATCGTCAAATTGAACATATCCCAAATTAAGAGTTTCGGTTTATTTTCTTTATTTTCTTTCATTACATTCCCCATGCTTCTACCTCCTTAACTTTTTTATTTTTTCTAAAATCAATACAATCAAAATTAAAATGATCACATAGTTTCTTAATTGTTTTAGTTTGTCTTAAACTTAAATTTTCATCTAATGTACTAAAGACTTTTATATTTTTTAAATTTGTAACATTTGCAATTATATTAAAAAATTTAGCAGCTTCTCTTTCTTGCATAAAAAACAATTCATCAATATAAATATCAGTTTTGTCTATTTGTGAAAACATCATTCGATCTACATAATGATTGAATTCGTTTATTGTCAAAACTTGATCTTTTGAAAAAATATAATTACTTTTCAAATGTTGTTTCATTTCCTGATTTAAAACAATTATTTTCTTTTCTTCACTTTGGTTTCTAAAAAAGTTTTCTAATAATGAAGTAGTCTTCCCAGACTGTCTATCATTTAATAATATTAATCTTCCCATAAATTTATTGGACATTTAGTTTTTTGTGAATGTTGTTTTGCCTTTAACCAACAATTACAAACAGTACAATGCTCAAAAGGTAAAGGACTTTTAAAACTTTTGAATTGTATTTTTAAAACTGTACTATTTAAATCGCAACTGTCGCATTTTTCTTTGCGTTTTTTCGCCTTTCTTTTAACTTGCTTACTAGCAAAGAGGATATTAAAATAACCGCTTAGAATCGCAAGTATTTGTCTGTATATTTTCTTCATTAAAAAAGGTCAGTAAAATGTTTTACAAAATTACTAACCTTTAATAACCTAAAAAAATTTATTTTAATTCGAAAGCGGATATTTTATTGAATCATTTGATTGATACCCTTCAATTTTAAAATCTTCGATTGTATAAGAAAAAATATCTTTTGCTTTATTAAGATTTAATCTTGGCAATTCAAAACCTTCATTATTCATTTGTTTTTCTTTATAAATTTCTATTTGATTTTTATACAAATGTGTATCACCAAACCTTCCTATTAATTCACCAGGAACCATATTAACTTGTTGTGCAACCATTTCAAGTAAAAAACCATAAGACGCTATGTTGAACGGCGCACCGAGCAGAAAATCACACGACCTTTGATTCCATAATAAGGAAATTTCATGTTTAGGAATTTCTGATTGATCTAATAATAATTTAATTTCATTTTCAATCTTTTCATCATCAAATGGAGTAACATTATAAAAATCTGAATAAATTTCTTTATAAATAACGAAATTAAAAAACTCTCCATCTTTATTTTTTTCAAATTTCTCACGTTGTTTAAACTGCCCCAAAACCCATCTTTCTTCTAGCGTTAATTCTCTAGTCCACAATTGGAATCCATAATGACAAGGTGGTAAAGTAGTTTGTTCTACAGAATTAGGATCCCATGCAGAAACCATAATCCTTCTGTTATCAGGGTTTTCTTTTAATTTATTGATTACATCTTTAATTTGATCTTTTCCTGTTTTTCCTGTCCCAAATGCTCTCCATTGTTTTCCATAACCAGGTCCAATATCTGCAAATTTACTTACAAATGGATCACTAATATCATGTGATTTAATATATTCAATAAATTCTTCTTCGTTTAATAAAGGGGCTGAATTAAATAGTTCTTCACTTAAAGAATTTTTATTAGATTCGTTCCAATATTTTTCATACTTTTTATGACAATCACCAACCCAAATATTTACTCCATTATCTATTAAATATTTGGTATTTGTATCACCTGATAAAAACCAAAGTAATTCATGGATAACTCCTTTTGTAAACATTTTTTTTGTAGTTAACAACGGAAAACCTTCAGACATTTTATGCCTTATTTCTGTCGCAAATATTTTTTTTGTTCCAGTTCCAGTTCTATCACCAGATTCATAACCTTCAGATATAATCTTATTACAAAGATCAATATATTGTTTATCTAATTTATTCATTTTTATTTTATTTTTCGACATCAAAATTTGCATTATAATAATCCAGAATTAAATTAACTACATCTTTTGCATCTTCAAGTGCATTATGACTAACTTCTGTATTTTCATAACCTGCTCTTTTTTTACATTCTTCTAATGAAGGAACTTTTCTATCATTTATGTCAAGATATAACATTGCAGGATCCAAACTACGATAACTAATTTTGAAATAATTTTCTATTTCAGGCCAAGCTTTTTTTAAGAAAGGAAAATCAAATTTTGCAACATTTTTTCCAGCTAAAATAATTTCATCTTCTTTTCTATAACCACATTCCATTTTAAGCCATCCCTCTAAATGATATTTGAGTGATTCTATTTGTATAATATCATTTGAAAATCCTCCTGCTAAAATATTAAATATTCTTTGATTTAAACCTAATGCAAAAGCTGAACCAGAATATCTTTTATGTGATAGAACTTTATAAAATTCTTTTTTAATTTTTGTATCTGTATCAACAAATACACAACCAATTTCAATTATTTGATCCAACTCAGATTCTGTTCCAGTTGTTTCAATATCTAAACTTACAAATTTCATTTTTTATTTAATTTAAAAAAAGTGGGTGATTAAACCCACTTTTTATTTTAATAATCTTCAAAAGTACCTTTCTCTAGTTTTTCACTAACCATCACCATTTTTCCTTCTGAATAATCTCCACTTGCATCTCCATCCTCTTCTCCATCAGTTGAAAATTTAGTATTCGGTCCAATTTGAATTGTCAGTTTTTCTACTAATGCCTGATAAACCATTTCATATAAACCATCTTTTGTTAAAATTAATTCTTCCCATCTTGATTCGAAGAATTTTCCTAATTCAGGATAAGCATCTTTAATTCTTTGGTTTGCAAATTCATATTGTGTAGACATTTTTTTCAAAATACCAACTTTTAAACATTCAGTAAAGAAGCTTCTTACATCCACTAAACCTTCTGAGAAAATAATTTCAAAGTAAGCTGTTCTTTGTGGAGGACAAGTTTTATTTTTCTTTGTAAATGCTTCAACTTTAAAACCTAATGTTGCTTCTGCTGATTTAACACGTTCAGGTTTATCAATACCAATTCTTTCTTCTTTAGATAAAGCTTTATAAGCTGCATTAGCTTCTTGGAATTGTCTTTCAAGTTCTGGGTCTCTACCAATAACTTTTTCTTGTCCTTTTAAGTGAACACGAATTGATGAATAAAACGGAATCGCTCTACCACCTGGAACAACGTGCTTTTCACCATAACCAGAAGTGTTATCACGAACCTGATTTACAAGATATAAACAACAATTAGCCTTTGAAAGTACAGGAACGATTTTCTTTAAAGCTTTACCTAACATCATTGCTTTTTTCATTTGGATATTCATGTTATATTCATATCCTTGTTCAAGCTCTGCATCAGTTTGTAATGCTGCTACTGAATCGACTACAATAATATTTGGATTTTTATTTAGTCCTCTTTCAATAAGTAATTTTAAATTTTCTTCTAAAGATGCAAATAACAACTCTACTGTTTCTTCATGTGTTGTAATAATACGATCCAAATCAACACCAAGCATACTCATAAAAGTTTTATTACCTGCTCTTTCAACGTCTGCATAAATTGGAATACCACCAGCTTTTTGACAATTTGCCATTGCAACATAACCTAAAGTTGATTTACCAATTGACTCTGGGCCATAAACTTCAACTACACGTCCAGCAGGCCAACCACCATCAGGTTTATTTGAAAGAACCATATTTAACAACATTGAACCTGAATCAATCCAATGCGTAATTTCTGACTCCATTTTTGAACCTAATGTTGCAATACCATTAGAACGTTTGTTATGTTGTGCCACCAACATTCCGAAGATATCATCTGCTGAAGATGAAACTTCTTTTACAACTTTTTTAGCCATATTTATTTTTATTAAATTTTTTGTGTGGGAATCATAATTTGTTGTGGGTGCTTTTTGGTTTTTATAACGGTTTTCCGTACCCTAACACCACACCCACAACTTTATGAATTAATTATTCTTCGTTAGAACTAGCGTTAGCTGCGTCTTCAATCTCTTGCGATTTACGAACAATATACTCTTCGAAGATTTTTTCTTGATCTTCTAATTTTCTAGATCCGTTATAATAAGTTAAAGCTTTGAACCTTTCTAACATTTCATCCATAGTTTTCAAATCAAGTCTTTGATTTGCTTTTAACTCTTTTACAGAGACACCATACATGGTTTTTGGATCATTGTTTTTGTTGTAAGTAACAACAATTTTTGATTGATTAACTCTATCGTAGAAGTGAGATTCTTCTTCATCAAGAGCTTCTTCATGTTGAACTAAACCTGTAATTACTGAATTAGGAATTTTTGCCCAATAAGCTTTTGGATCAAAGTTTCCTTTTTCGTCCATAACTGCAATTTTAGCCCAGTTTTCAATTTTTGTTTGAACTGAAAAAGTTAATGCTTTCTTTTCCTCGAAGGATAATTCAGCTTCAACAGTTTCAATCCCTTCACAAATTGCACATCTTTCACCTTTATTGTGTTGATCACAAGGAATAGACCAATATTCTACCTCTTGCAAACCAACGTGATGTCCAAATGTTGTGAATGGATTTTCACTTCCATCTTCAGTTAAAAACACAAAAGAATTTTTACCTTCTTTGAATTTGTAAATGTCTCTTGCTTTTTCTTCTTTTAATTGTTTAAAATCAACTCTACCTGCAGAGTTTTCATTTTTTGGTTTTCTCTTGTACTGCTCTAAGAACGATGTTTGTTTCATTATGATTTTTTTTAAGTTAAACGGCATTTATTTTAATTGGGTTCCGCTCCCAATCGTTAAAAAATTATATTGCAAAGTTAAGTTTTTTTCTACTTTTCTCAAAAATTATTTCTTGTTAAACTCAATAATTTCTTCGATAAAAGGAATCATTTTATGATTCTTATATTTCTCTTTAAACTGCTCTGGAGTCATCTTTTGGTATTCAAGCCATGCCTTCCATTGTGCTGCTGTTTTTGAAAGAACTTTTTTAGGATTATCAATTTGTATTGATATAGGATTATCTAATTCTTTTTTCTTTTCTTGTTCTTCTAATGCTTTCTTTTTTTCTTCACGATAACCGGCATCTTGTACTCTACGAACATCATTGATAGTTTTCTTTTCAAGCTTTTCGTATTCTTTTTCGCCTTCGTTTGGATCGTTGTCTTTTTCGTTAATTAAATCTGAACCAACAAAATTTTGATCTAAACCTTCAGTACTTTGTTCTAATAGTTTATCTTCTTTTTTATCTATAGGATCAATTTCAATATCAAATTCTTCTTGCTCTTCTTTTTTATCTTCAATTATTTTTTCAGTTTGAATATCACTGACATTAATAATTAAATCATCTTCAGAATTTTCTTTTTTTTCAGCTACTTTTTTTGTAATTATTTTTTTTTCTGTTTCTTTTGCTGTTTTAGGAGCCTTTGTTTTTTTTGTTTCTTTTTCCATTTTAATTTTTTTATATCTCTAATGTTTCTTCTTCTGAAAGACGTTCACCATTAAAAATAAACGGATTATTCTTTTTATCCATTACTGTTTTTTTAAGTCTTCCGTCATTCTTTAAATAACCTTCATAAACCACTTGTTTAAAACTATCTGTGAGATTTTCAACATATTCGTTTAATTCTTCGTGTTTTTGTTCTAGTTTAACAACATATAAAAACATCTTAGAAAAAACTATAATAGCAATAGTTAAAACCAATAATAAAAAAATTAATAATACTAAAATTAGAGTATTCATAATTATTTTTTTAACTAAATAAAATATTTCTTTGATTGTTATTTGATTCCATTATTTTTTTATAGTTCTCATTCAACATATTTTCATTATTGAAGTATCTTACATCTGTAACACTTGAATCAGATAAAATATTCTGAAGCTTTAAACTATTAACTACTGCTTTAAGATACGAACCATTTTTTTTATAAATGATATACATGTTATTCATCGTTTTTCTTTTTTAAATTTAAATTACTAAACAATTCATCAATCTCATTATTTAAATCGCCATAAATACGTTCTTTTAATTTGATTGACATTTTTATTCTATCAGAAGCATAAGTCAATTTATTTATTACTTCTATTTCGTTGATTATTTTTTTAATCGTTTTTTCACTTAACATTTAGTTTGAGTTCAATTATTTTAAATCCTGTTTCTTGTTTTTCTTTAAATAACAAGTCATCAAAAATAATTGTATCATTTTTTTTCGCAAAAGCATAAGAAAGATAAATAAACATTTCTAATGCCATTTTACTTTCTGTGTCTTTTGTTTTAAAATCACTAAATAAATATAAAGTGAATTTTTCGTCTGTATAACAATCAAAATAACATCCTTTATTTTTCTTTTGATTTTTTTGTAATACAGTTTTAAATCTTTCTTCATCCTTTTCAATTTCATTTTCAAAATGGATGATTTTAAATTTATAATTTCGATTTAATTTGTCACTCATGTTTTTTAAATTTCTTCTGGTTCATCTTCGTTATTTTGTTCCACTTCACTTCCAAACTCTTCAGGTATTTCTGTTTCTACATCATTATCACCTTGTGAAAATTCTTCTCCTGAATCACTTGGTTGATCTATATCTGGAATTTCTATATCAGCTGAATTACTAAAATTTCCACCTCCAAATCCACCACCAAAACTTCCCCCGCCAGAACCTCCATTCATTTCTGAATCGCCAGCCATATTTTCTTCAGGAAAATCTGAAAAATTAACTGAATCAATTTGTCTAATTGGTTCTTTATAAATTGAATTGTTATCTATAACATAGCCACTAAAATCAATTCCATCTAATAGTTCTATTGCATTTTCAAATCGTCTTGAAATTTGCTCTCCTTCATCATTGAAAAAACTATTAATATTTTTTAATTTGGTATATTCTTGAAATGATGGATAGCTAGTAAATTCCTTTCTAATATCCTGAATTTCTGCTTTACTAATTAGTCCAGTATCAGATAAAGCTTTACATGACTCTTCATTATCTATTAACTTTACAATAAATTCACAAATTCCTCTATTCAACATGTTATTTTCAAATAACGCACCAGATTTATAAAGGATCAAAAGTGTTTTTGTATCTAAAACGAAATCATAATGCAAAGATAACTTATTAATTTGATCAGCAAACTTTTTTCTTAATGACTTAACTTTTTTATTATTAGATTCTAAAACTGAATTATCAATTTTTAAAAGATCATCAATATTAGAAATAGCAATACATTTTCTAGCAATTAAAAATTGTACATTTAAAGGCAAATGATTTACTTTATTTAAAAACTCTTTAGATTTTGTTGTAGTTTGCAAAGCAGAAAAGAACTTTTTAAGTTCCATTCTTAATTGAGTATCTATTTGATCTACTTTTACAACTTTTCTACTTTTTGTAAAAAACTTATTAATCAAATAATACTTTTTAATTTTAAAAAAGTAACTTAACCATTCATTCTTATTTTCAATAATACTTTTAGTAAGCAATCCTAAAAAATATTGCCAAGATTCATCTGGTAATAAATTCTCTCCTTCAAAATTTGGATTTAATTTCTTTAAGATATCCATTATCTAATTGTGTTTAAAAATTCGTTTGCTACACTATTAATCGTATCAATTACTTTTTGATTTTGCGCATTATCTCTCGCATAAACCAACATATCTTTCATTTTATTAAATGAAACTGCCCACTTATTATAATTTCCATTATCAACTGCTTCTTTAAATGCTTTAAAAAACTCTAAGGCTAAATTATCAGCTGCTTGATCTATTTCATTTGGACCTTGATAATTTTGTGAAAATCTTGATTGTCTTTGTTGACTTTCATTTCTTTGTTGACTAAATGTAGGTGTTTGTTTATATGCGCCTTCTCTAATTGAAGTGCGTGGATCTTTTGCTGTATCTCTGTTATAACTAAAATCATCTTTTTCAGAAACTGTTCTACCAACCATTTTATTAGCATCCCAATCAGATTCAGGTCTATAATTTTTTGGTTTAGTATTAGGCATACCACTTAAAGTTCTATCAATATTTTCTTGCATTAATTGATTAACTGAAATATTTCTATTTTGAAGATACCTTTGAATATCATTTGGATTTTTTGGATTTAAGCCAGACTCACGCATTTCACTAACGTGTTTTGTACTTAATAATGCTACTAAATTACTCATTCTTTCTTTTTTTAATTATTTATTTTTTTTAAGTTTTTCCAGTTTTTACCATAAGATATATCATATTTTGATATAATTTCTCCTTCTTTTTCATATAAAATTAAATCTATTTGTCTTAAA
This sequence comes from Simalia boeleni, assembly GCA_026541955.2. Taxonomy (NCBI): domain Eukaryota; kingdom Metazoa; phylum Chordata; class Lepidosauria; order Squamata; family Pythonidae; genus Simalia; species Simalia boeleni. The sequence goes on from JANKYG020472001.1 coordinate 64,299, forward strand.
ATATCTTCTTTGATTAATTTATTTTCTAAACAAATTAACATTGAGTCAAACTTTTGAATTAATATTTTACTATTAGTTTTCTTTAGTAAAGAAATAATTTTTACAAATTTAAAATTGAAAATATCACATGCTGTACTTTGTACATAATAATTTAATAAAGTAAAATCTTTTTCAGATCTAATTTTCCTGCCAAAGTAATTTAAAATATATCCATTTTCTTCCCATTGTAATTTAAGCTTTTCTTTGAATATTTTTATCTTATTGAAAATTAGCTCCTCAGCCTTTTTTACAAATTGTTCTTTATCAATCTTTTTTGAATAATTATATTCATCAAATTCAGAACAAATTTCACCATACAAAGTTAATGGATTCGAACCATAAATTAAACCATAATTTATTAACTTCCCTATTTCTCTTTTTTTATCATTATCTTCTAATTCAATTCCAATAAAATCATTAAATGACTTAATGTGTGGATCTATTTTAAAATCAAGATTTGCATCAATAACTTGTAATAAAATAAAAAATTCAAAAGCTTTAAAATCTATTTCAAAAAGATTGAATCCATCAGGTGCTTCTATTACATCTCTTTGAATTAATGGCAAATTTTGAATTGGGAAATTTTGAATTCCTGTTTGGAATATCCTTCCTGTTTTGTTTTTAAAACCATTATGTTCATAATAAAAATCTAAGTTTTCATAATGCAATTCATATTGATCTGCAAGATTTAAATTAAGATAATCAACATAATTTATCTCATTCAAATATTCTTCAACCTTTAAAATATTTTGGTTTACACTTAATTCTAATTCATTTACTTTTTCTTCATCTATCATTTTTAAAAATGATAGAAACAAATAAATATTTTTATGATTAACTAATAGTTTTTTAAATTCGTTTTCTGAATAACAATCCGCAATCAAACCAAGACAACTTAATTTAGGCTTAATATCATTATATGTTTTGAAATCATTAAGTGTAAGTTGAACTGAGAAGGTGTTTAGATAGTCACCATTTGCGTAATAAAGCTCTTCGTTATGTAATATGTATATTTTGTTACCTTCTGTAAAATAGAAGCCAGAATCGAAAGTGTGACTGTTATAAACTACTTTTGTTTCAAATTCATCATCAAAAATTATTTCTGTAATTAAATCATTAAGTTCTTCATTTGATTGACACCAATAAACATTTTCTGTAACCTTATTACTGAAAAAATTAATGTTTGTGTATTTTTCACTTATTTCAGTTAAACCATAATAAATGTAGATGTAATCGTCTAAAATATATTCCAATTCACTTATTGTTTTAAAAATGAATGAATTATAAATTAAATCTGGAGTATTATTAATCAGAACGATTTTTTTCATATTGCAAAGATAAAAAAAGTTAGTAGAATTAACTACTAACTTTTCTTCTTTATTTGTTTTATCTTAGAATGAGTTTAAGATTTCTTCGGGTGTTTTATCTCCAATAAACATATCTGCACCATCTTGGTCGTTAAATGTTTTTTGATCTCTTTGTCCTCTACTTCCTGTAACTCTATCTCTGTAAGAGTGTTTACGATCTATTTCTTTTTTTCTAGGTGCTTTTGCGCCTTCTTGCCAATTTGCATTTTGGTAGTCTTTAGTTAAAAGTTGTGGATATTCAGAAATAAAGTATTGTTGAATAATTTCCATTACTTTTGGCAAATCATTTTGAACAATTTGTGGATCTAATTCTTCATCAGTTAAAACAACCAATCCAAATTTACCAACTGTAGAACCACCTGTTTTTACTAAAACATCGTCCATCAACTGTGTTCTAATTGCAACTTTAGAAGCACCTCTTTTGAATTCAAAAGCTCCTGGCATAACTTGTTTAAAAGCATTATAAGCAACTTGTTCTAAAATGCCTGGGAAATCTTCATTATATTGTGAAATTTCTTCATAACGATCTCTATAAAATTGTTCTGTTGGGAAAATATTCATTGCAAATTTTAATTCACATGAAAAACCTTCTTGTGGGGAATAAACAAAACTAATTGCTTTAATATACTCCATATCTGGAACAGACATTTTTACTGGACGAGCAGCATTTTTATTTCTTTTAATACCAGCTTTTCTATCTAAGTCAGCTTCAATTGCATCATAGTCAACATCATCTTCAGTTAACATCTGATATTTATTTTCTACAAGTAAATTTAATTTAAGCGCTTTTTCAGTTGCTTTTTTAAAGTTTTCTGGTTTAGAAGCTTCTTTAAGAATTTCATCAGCTACTAAATTAATGTTGTTTTTAGTTTTAGTACCAAAACTTTCAGAAAGCAATCTAGAGTAGTTTAAGTTTTTACTTAAACGAGTTAATGAATTAGTATTTGATAATGCAACATAACTTTCATGTAACTCTTTAGTAACTTTCAATTTTTGTTCTTTTTCTTCTGCTTCTTTAGATTGAACAATTGAAATAATTACAGACTCATTAATTTTTCCATCTTTAAAGTCTACGATATTATCATATTCACTTGCAGTTACATTTTTAATTGCAAAAGCTTCAAATAATTCTTTTTTAGATTTAAAATCATATTCAACACCTTTAAGCTCTTTGTTATAAGCATCAGCTACTTTAGATGCAAATTTTTTAGATTCTTCTAAACTTAATTTTCCAGCTTGTCTAGAAACTAACTCATGAACCTTAAATTCAAGTGATAATGATTTACTTTCTGAAATAATGTTAGAGGCTTTAGCGATTAGAACTTCTTTTTGTGAGTCGTTCTTGATTGCTTCAACAATCATTTTTTTTCCGTTATATAACATTGTATAAATTTTTATTTTTAAATATTATGCAAAAAATAAAGTTCTGCTTTATATTAATTTAAATATCTAAATTTTCTAATTTAATAACTTCAATACCAGCATCTTTTAAAACTTTAATGCCATCATCGCTTCTATATAGTTCATGATAATATACTTTTTTTATTCCAGAAGCAATTATACCAGTTGCACAAGATGAACATGGAGCCAATGTTAAATAAATCTCTGCTCCTTTACCTGATAAAGTAGATTGTGCTAGTTTACCAATAGCATTCATCTCAGCATGAATTACATTAGACTTAGTTTTTAAAGTAACATCGCCTATATATCTTTTACCTGAGTAATCTTCTGGTTTACAAGTAATTCCACCAAGATATTCTACTACTTTATCTTCACAAACATTATCACAACCTGGTGGTGTACCATTATATCCTAATGAAACAATTGTTCCATCCTTTACAATTATACATCCAACTTTCTTTTTAACCGCATGAGATAATTCTGCAACATTTAATGCAGTTCTCATATAAAAATGTTCAATCGGTATTCTAGGCATTTTTTATTATTTTTTTTAATTTTTCTTTAAAGCTTAAAGCCTTAAATGTTGTTAGGATTAATTTTTTATTGTTTTTTTGTGATAAATCTATTCCATGTTTTGTTCCATGGCTTACTTGATCCCAAAAAGCAAAAACAACTTCAGAATTTTTTATTATGTCTTCATTTCTTATCATTCCAGCTCTATTACCAAATGTATCCCAATCTGGCAAAAATATTTTTGTTTCAAGATTGAATTCTTCAGCGAATTTTTCTCCTAATTTATCTGCTCCTTTTGCTCCGCCAGAAACAATAATTAAATTTTTAATTTCTCCTTTAAAATAATCTAATATTGTATATCTCAGTAATTCATAATTGTCAAAACTTCTACTTCCTATTATTGATATATTCATTTGGCAAAGATAAAAAAAGTTAGTGAATTAACACTAACTTTTTATTTTAAAACCTTTCTCTTCTTATACCATAATTTTGTGGTAAAGGATCTGTGTTAATACCTTTACTTTTATAATAAGTATTAACAATCATTGTTTTTAATTCATCAACACCTAATCCTTTTGAATTCAAATATTTTTTAACTCCTGGTTCTGATTGATAAATCATTAATGCTAAATCTGAAGAATTATTTTTTAAATCTTCTTCATTTTCTATTGAACTAACTACATCAGTTACAATTGATCTAATATTTTTCACATCTAATTTTGGACTTTTTTCAGTAGAAACATTTTTAGTTTTAGTAACTCTTTCTGGATTAGCTACTTGCACTCCACTTTGAATTAATGTTTTTAAATTAAAGCTTTTGCCATCAGTAGTGGTAACATAATTCCCATCAACACTTTTAACTGTATAATCTTTGCCTTGAAATTTAAAATTTGCACCTTTTGACACAATATTATTTTCCTCCAAAACAATTTTTTTTCCTGTTACTTTTTCAAGCAACTGGATAATATTTTTTACTTCTTTACTTTCAATTATTCTATCATTTACTTTTTCAACATTCAACATATTCAAAAACCCTTCTAATGCTTCTCTTTGTGGTGCTTCTAAAGTTGCATTGTGCATTTTATTGACAAAATTAGAAACTTCTTCTTTTCCAACTTTATCTTTATTTTTTATTAAAGTTTTTACTTGGTCTAACAATCCCAAATAATTCAAACTCGTTGCACTTCTTTCTTTATCTGCATCAACACTTTCATAAAGACCATTTCTAACTGCAAATAAAATATTATAAAAAGCATTTAGCGTTTCTTTATCTGAAAGATCCATTTCAGTATTATCAATCCTTGATTTTATATCTTTAATTTGTTCTGGAGAATATGAAGAAGGACTTTTTCTCATTTCCTTTAATTCAGAAAGAAGAGTTTCATAATTATCAATTGTTTTAATATCTTCCATTAGTTTTATTTCTTAAATATTATTTAAACAATTAAATTATCTGTTTCTAATATTTCTTTTGCTAAAACTTCAATTCTTTCATTATTTCTTATTATAGGAATAATATGATTTTCTGTCACTTCAATAACAACTCCATCTTGTTCAAAAACATAAACTTCTTCATCTACTTCATTTACATTTATCATTACTAATTCATGTCCATTTTTCGTTTTTATGTTCTTTGAATCATTAATTGTTAATTCTGAAATTAATTTATGACTTCCGTCTTTCATTTCAATTAGATTATTTTTTGTTAAACACATAACTTTTCTGTGTTCATTTACAAAACGCTCAAATAATAAATTATGTTCAATTGGACAAAGTGCTGTAATATCTAATAAATAAGCCACATAACTACCTGCTGCTGAACCACGTCCAGGCCCTACAAGAATTCCATTAGTTTTTTCAAAGTTGATAATATCATATACTATCAATAAATAATCCGCCAATTCAAGTAACTTAATTACCCTTAATTCTTCTTTAATTCTATCATTAACTTTTTCAAGATGTTCTTCAGTCCATTTGCCTGGATAATATTTATTTTCCATAGTTATTTTTTCTGACAATTTGATATACGAAAGTTTTTCTAAATACGAATCACTATCTAATTCATCAGTAACAGAAATCTTAGGCATATGATACTTTCCTGTTTGAAATTCAAAATTTGGCTTATCAGCAAATACCAATGAATTTTCTAAACATTCATCAATAAATTTATCTTCATAATTAAAGCCGAATTCTTTATTGAATCTATAAATATCAGGACTGTCTGTATAATACAAATGTCTTGCATGAATTTTAAAGCCTTCTTCGCCTTCTTTTACTTTATTTTTTACTCTGATTAAAGTATCTTGCAAAATATTATCTTCAGGTTCTGTATAGTGAATGTCACCTCCAATTAAAATAGGCACATCAAACTTACGAGCCATATCAATTATGAATTTATTATTTTCTACCTGCGAAATTCCATATCTTCCTTTGTCATTTAATTCATTTAATTGGATCTCAGCATAAAAATCATCTCCAAATTCATCTCTAAATTTTTTGAATAATCTTTCTGCGTCTTGATTCATTCCTAAAGTAAGATATTGATTAACTTTTGACGCAATACAACTAGATGTTACCATTAATCCATTTTTCTTTTCAAATAAAAGATCAAAATCAATACGTGGCTTATAATAATATCCATCTGTGTGAGCAATATAAGTCATGTAGTTATAATTTATATAACCTTCATCATTTTTAATAAAAACTGATTGGTGATAATCATTATCTTCTACAGTTTCACGATTTTTAAAACTCACCTTTTCTCTTAGATCATTTGTAATATAAAATTCTAAACCTAAAATTGGTTTAATATTATGTTTCTTACATTCTTTGTAAAAAGCAAAAATTCCACTAGGATTTCCATGATCATTTAAAACTAATGCAGTATGACCATATTCTTTTGCTTTTTTTACTAAATTTGGAATTTTATTTACACCATCTAAAGCACTATGATCTGAGTGGATATGAATATGAACCATTGGCTTCTTATTCGTTGTACAATCTACACAATTACAATTTTCTAACTGGTGAATCTTATTGCTCATTATATTTCTTTATTTTTACAAAGATAAAAAAAGTTAGCAGAATTAACTACTAACTTTTTTATTAATTTATTCATTATATTATCCTTCACAAGATTCACAACTGATTTTATTATTCAATTCCATCGCTGCACTAAAATTTATCTGATAATATAAAGATTTTATTCCACTCCGCCAAGCATAATAAAGCAATTCAAATGATTCACCATCAGTTGTATCAGAACTTAAAGCTAAATTTAAGCTTTGACTTTGATCAATGAATTTTTGTCTTTCTCCTGCTTGTTTAATTACTTCATATTGTGAAATTTCTTTGAATGTCTTAAACAATTCTTTTTCTTCTACTGTTAAAAAATCTAATGATTTTACAGAACCTTCATCAATTAAAATTTTTGTCCATACTTCATCAGTATTCATTCCTTTTTCTTCAAGCAATTTTTCTAAAAATACGTTCTTAATTTCAACTTTATCTTTTGCTAATTTTCTAACATAAAAATTATTCATAAGTGGTTCAACTGAACAACTTCCTAAACCAACAATTGATTGTGAAGATGTATTTGGAGCTACTGCTGTTAAAGTAGTATGTCTACGTTTATATTTGTTTTCTAATAAAACTTCTGGTTTGCCATATTCTTGCGCCATCTTTTCAGATGCTGCATAAGCTGAATCTTGAATTGTCTTAAATAATTCTTTATTTAATTTTCTTGCATCTTCACTTTCAAATGCAAAACCTTTACTTAAAAGTAAATAATGATAATTTGAACATCCAATACCTAAAGCTCTATGTCTTTCAGCAAATCTTACTGCTTTTTCCATTAAAGGTTCTTTAGACATTTTAGCAATAAAGTCAGTTAAAACTGCATCCATAAAATAAACTGCCAATTCAACTGCATCTGAATCTTTCCACTCTTCATAATGAAGAGCATTCATAGCTAAAATATTACAAACAAAAGATTCTTTTTCATCAATTGGTAAGGCAATTTCTTGACAAAGATTATTTGAGTAGATTTTCATTAATTTGTCTTTATAAACATCTACAGTATTTTCATTTTGTGTTGTCATAAATGAAATAAATGGAAATCCTTGATTAAATCTATTCGCGATTACTTTTGAAATTAACTTAAGAGATTTGCTATCTCCTTCCTCAATTTTTTGCATAAAATCATCATCAATTGTAACAGTATATGCAACCTTTTGAACTGGATATCCATCTGTTCTAATTAATAAAAATTCTTCAACATCTGGGTGGGTAATTGGTAAACTAACATTTACATATCCTCTTCTACTTTTTTGCGAAATAACATTAGTTACTTCTTGAAATAAAGGAATAAATGAAACTGCACCACTTGTTTTACCGCCACTAGAAATATCTGTTCCTCTACCTCTTACATCTCCTAAATAAATTGATGCTCCACCACCTATTTGTGACATTTTACCAATTTCAGAAGCAGTTCCCATAATTCCATTTACACTATCTTCACAATAGGAACCAAAACAAGAAATACCACTTTCATTATCAGTTAAAAAACTAGTCCAGTTTGGAGTAGGTAACAAGTACCAACCTTTTGAAATATTTTCATACATCCTTTCTGCAAACCTATCATTCTCTTTACCTAAAATTTTTTCTGCTTTTTTACAAATATCCATTAAATGATCTTTATAGTTTTTTCCTTTGGGAACATAACCTTCTTTAAAGAAATTTTTAGATACTTCATTAACCCAATACCAAGGTTTATACATATTTTTTGTCATTATACTCTGCTCTGTTTTTTATTAATATTTTCCTTTAATTTGTTTCATTTTTTTAGCAATACCAAAAGGTGATACTTGTCTAAATTTGTTATAGTTATTTGATTGTGATGCAAAAAAATCATTTCTATTATAAGCATAAATTTCATTAATAAACCAACGTAATGGTAATAATTTAGACTCATCAATATCAAAGATAGGATCAACACCGATTCCAGTTAAACATTCATTGAACGTATATCTAATATACTCTACTAATGTTTCTTTTTTACAAAATTCTAATTCATTGTCTCCATAAATCCAATCTAAAATTCCAACTTCTGCCTCGTATGCTTTTTTACAAGCTCTTTGCATTGTTGCTTTAAAGTCATCATTAAACCAATCTGGAAATTCTTTTTTGATTATTGCAATTATTTCTTCTGCAAATTTGTGGTGAATTAACTCTTCTGCTCTTGTAGCTTCTATTACATTTGAAATTTCTGAAATTTGATTCTTATGTTTTTCAAAAGATTTAATTAATGCAAATTGACTAAATAAACTTACTCTTTCAACAAACATACCAAATAAAGCTAAATTTAAGGTATAAACTTGTTTTGCATTATCTCCGGCATTCTTAAGGTATTTTTGAAGATATTCTACTCTACCTTTTAAAGCAGGTTCTTGTAACGAATCAGCAAATTCATTATTAAGGCCTAAAATTGATATTAATTCTGAATAAGATTCTTGGTGCCTTACTTCACTTTCTGCAAAAGTATATCCAACCATAGCAATTTCAGGTTTAGGTAAATGATCATAAATCTTAGCCCAAAACGTTTTAACGTGATTCTCAATATTTGAAATTGCTAATATTGTTTTCTTTACGATTTCACGTTCAACATCAGTCATTTTAGTTTTAAAATCCTGTACGTCTTTTGAAAATTCAAATTCTTCTAAAACCCACATAGACTTTCTAATTGCTTTCATGTAATCTAATAAATGTGGGTACTCATATGGCTTTACCTCTTCTCTTTTGTCAAATATACTCATTGTTATTTTATAATTTTTATTCTTTAAATAAGGTTGGATCTGGCATTTTATTGTTAATTTTGCATAATAAAAAATGCACAACTGCAAAGTTAATTATTTATTTTAATTTTCCATGATGAAGAAATATATTTATTTAATCCAAAGAGAAAACGAACAAATTTTTAAAATTGGTAATACTAAAAATCTTAACCAAAGAATTAAAAATATTCAAACCTCTAATGATAAAAAAATAATTTTGATAGAAAGTTTCCTATCTTCATTCCCAACTAAACTTGAAATAATGTTACATCAACATTTTAAAACTAAACAAGGAGAAGGTGAATGGTTTTATTTAAATGATGAAGATATTAAAAAGTTCTTAGAATTGTGCAAAGAAAAAGAGGAACTATTAAAGTTCCTCTCATTAGAAAATTCTTTCTTTCATAAAATTTAAGACTTCACATAAGTAACACCTAATTTATCTGTTGCTTCAGGGGCAACTAAAAATGAAACTATTGCACCAGTTAATTCATAATCATCAGTTTCATATAATGTTTGTCCATTTAAAGTTACCAAAATTCCTTTACCAGTTACTGGTATATTTGCTAAAGTAAATTCATTATTCAAACCATCTAATGCGCCAGTTGGAATTTCATTCACAATTAAATTCTCCATTCCAGACTCTAAAATAGCCTCGTCTAATTGAGCCTTATTTACTGCATGGTTACTCGCTGTACCTGTTGGGATAATTGGGCTTGATGTAAATGATTTAGTGCCAGAAATCGACTGGTTCCCTGTTAGTTTGACAACCTCACTATCTGCTGCTGCTCCAATGTTTTGTCTTCCTTGTAATTGTTGACCAGTAGTTAAACCTTGTGATGCATCATAACGAACATATTTAGAATCAGAAGTTGAATTTATTTGTGTAATAACTGTATCTAATCTATTTTTCAATTTTAAAGGCGTTACTGCTGTTGTATCATCTGCTCCTGCTGTTACTTGCGCCTGTGTAGCAATTTTTACTGTGCCTAAAATTGCTTCTGTTGCTTGACTTAAATTGCTTTGGACAACATAAGGAGTATTACCAGTTGTATCATAAATAATTGTATCTCCTACCTCTAATTGAACTCCAGACGTCACACCTGCAACTGTTACTTTATAAGTTGTACCTTTTGGCTGTGTTGGAAATGTTGTTGTGGTACTCGCATCAAAAGGTAAAGGAACTTTCATTCCATCTGTTAGTGCGGTATTTATATTATCTATTTGAGTTTGAAGATCAACATCTAAAGCATCTAATTGACTTTTATTAATTGCATCAGTTGGGTTTGTACCATTTGCTAATGATGTTAATTTAAAACCACCCATTGATTGATTAGCAGTAAAAACTACTGTTCCATTTCTTTTAATAAAATCAGCGCCTTCTTGTAGCTTTGTTGTTAATATCAACTCACCTAAATCATTATTTTTTATTTTACCTAATAAATCTAATTGTTTATATTGAATTAAGGTAGCCATTTATCTAATTGTTTATTTTTAAATATAACCACAATTAGAATTTAAGTTATGGGGTTACCGACATTATCAAATTTTTCGTGATAATTAATATCAAAAACATTCTTTAAAACAAATTCTCTCATCCCAGTCAAATACTCAATTTCAGAATTAAGTGCTGGTAAATAAGTAATTAAAGGTTTTATTAATTCAATATTTGCCACCATTGGTTTATATCTATTTTGTTTTTTTCCTTCTGAAGAAAAAATTAAATTAACAGTTACAAGTACCTCTTTTCCTTTACGAGAAAATTTTATTAATTTATATACTCCCTTATCATTTAAAGTTACAAATTGTCCTACTTTCAACATCAAAGGATTTTTCTTAAAATCTGCTTCAACTATTTTATTTTCTTTGTCTATTAATTGTTCTACTTTATCCATATATTTTTTTTACAAAGATAAAAAATTAATCATAAAAAAAGGGACAAATTAATGTCCCTCTTTTATTTTTTTATTTATACTCTTATGCGTTGTTAATTAAACCTGGCATAGTTGGGTAAAACTCTTGTGTTCCTTGCATGTACACAACTCCGTAGAATTTATTGTTCAACATAGCTGTACCGAAACGAGAACTAATCATTTTACGTTTGTTGAAGTCTTGGTCTTCAGTTACAGTATCACTTAACAAATATTCAATGTAAGGAGCGTAAACATAACCAGTATCAAAGAACGAAGTTCCTTTTCTACCAACTAAACAAATTTCAGCTTTCATGTAAGGATCTACATAAATAGTATATCTTTGATCTAATTGACCAACTCTTTCAATACCACCTGCAAATTCATTAGTCATGTCGTCAGTTTTATCTGCGAATTTGAAAGCGTTTGTGTTACGAAGTTTTACAAAACCTTCTGTAGAAATAACTACAAAGTTTGCACCACCACGACGTGCAGATTTACGGATCATACCATCAATTTCATTAATAGCGTAGCTTAATGATTGGTTATAATCACCTTCCAATCCACGGAAAACAGTTGCAGCAGGATTAGGATCAACTGCATTTTTGAAGTCTGCATTCCAAATAACGAAGTGAGCAGCACCAGCAACTAATTCGTTAATTACCATTCTATCTTTTTCTTGAGCGATTTCTTCAGCCAAAGCTTGAGTCAATTCAGTCTCAGCATCGATAGCGTAGTAAGACATTAAATCTTGTGCAAATTCAACAGTCCAACCTGTTTTCAATTTATGAATATCAGTGTGAATTTCTTGACGGCTGATTTCCATTTTCATCTCTGCAGAAAACGCAGGGAATAATTCTAAGTTTAAGTATTGTTTGAAACCTAAACGTAATTCAATTTGTCCAACGTTATCTCTCAAAGGAATAACTTGAATTCTGAATCTCATATTTGGATTTCTTGGACCACCAATAGGACCTAAAGTTGAAGTAGTACCTAAAGAAGCAATATGATCAGTAGAACCGAAAGGAACTGTGAAATCTTGTGTAACTGCTTGCCAGATATAATCTACACCATTAACTAAAACTCCATCATCTGAATAAACAGCGTAAGAAGCAAAGTCATTCATTTTTAAACCATTCAATGCAGAAAGGTCAAATTCAACTACTGCATTTTGTCTAGCAACAGTACCAGTACTTAAAGTAGCTACTGCGCTGAAAGTACCAACTGGAACGTTTTCAGTAGTGAATAAAGCGTTTGTGTTTGGATTCCAACCTCTGTCAATTACTTTACCTTTAGAAGTATCGTAATTTTTACCATTGTAGAAACGATCGTAAGCAGAACCTTCTTCGAATGTATTACCATCCATGTGAGCAAAACCTTGGTTGTTTACACCAGTTGCAGCTAATACGTTATTAACACCTAAGTAATCAGAACGCATAGGTAATTTAGTAGTAGATACTTTATAGTCCATGAAGAACACTAAACCATGTGGTTGTGATAAAGGTTGTACAGAAACAATCAATGGAGTAATCATCGCATTGTGCTGACGTCTAATCATTGGAATAGCAATCGTATCAAAAGTAGCCATATCAGCTGTGTTGTTAGACTCTCTTAATTGTTGCTTAGTTTGGTTTTCCATTAACAAAGCCATGTTAGTCGCATCACGACCAGCAAGTCCGTGTAAGAAACCTGTAAGTTCCCAAGCTTCTGTAAGCACTCTACGTTTAGCCATTTCATCTTGGTCTAAAATACGACCTAGATTTTGATTTTCAATTTTATTTAAATTTCTCATTTAATCTGCTGTTTTTTTATTTATATATTGTTCTTTTTTTTTTATTATTAATTTAAAGGATTTTTCAACAATATTTTTTTTACTTCATGTTATACATATCGTTTACTGTCTTGAACCCCATCAAATGTAAACGTCTTTCCTTAACTGGATCTAACTTTTCTGTGTTTTCTTTAAGAACAACTTTTGTAGTACCTTTTGATTCATTTAAAGATTTTTTCTTTAAGTCTTTTGACTCTCTGATTTCTTTAATCTTCGTAACATAACCATTATAAGCTTTGTCAATGTTTTCTTTAGTTTTGCATTTTTCAAATCCTTCTACTAAAGCTACTCTTGATGCTTCATTCATCATATCACCTGTAACTACTAACAATTGCGTTAATTTATTCAAACGATAATTTTCTAATTTTAATTTAGAAATTTCTCCACCCATTTTAGAAGCAGTATCTAAATTATCTTTATTAATTTCTTTGAATTTTTTATCAGTTGTTTTTAATACTTCTTTAGCTCTGAAATCAGTAGTTGTAATGTCAACATTTTCTTTTGCATCCTTTACTTTATTCTTATATTGGTTTTCCAACTCATTGCAAGCTTCTTGTAAAAGTTCTTCATCTGATTTATTATCAGACTCTAAAAATGTTTCTTCCATTCCAAATTCTCTTCTATCTTCAGGACTAAGTTGATCATCTGATAACTCATCATAATTCATTAATTCTGCATCTTCGTCATCATCATCTAAATCTAATTCAAAACCTTCGTCAATTGTTTCTTCAACTGTATCCAATTCATCATCTTTCAATGCTGCATTTTCTAAAGAAGTTTCTAATGTTACTAATGGTTCATCTGAAGAAATAATATCATTCATTTCTTCTCCATCAATAGGAAGATCTATGTTTAATTCTGTGCTTGCATCTAAAATGTCATCACCTTCAGTTTCAATTGGAAGTAATTCATTAGGATCATCTTCTGATATAGTTGTATTTAAGATTTCTCTAACCCAATCATCAACTTGATCATGTTGTGGATCAGTCAATTCGCCTTCTAATGAAATATCTTCTGTTGCATCACCTTCACCTTCTAAAGGTTCATCTAATTCAGCGTCTAAATCAATATTTAATTCAGCATCTTCTAAATCATTTTCAACATCATCAACCAACTCATCTTCTTCAGCTTCTTTCAAGATATTTCTTTTAAGGCTTTCAGCGATTAGTTCTTTTTCATTTTGTGGAGTTACACCATCAATGTAACTTCTTTTATTTGTAATTGCCATTATTCTATTTTTATTTTTAATTATGCTCTTTTGTTTTTTTTTAATTAAAATTTAGGTTTTAATGGATCTTTTTGTTTAGCTACACTAGAATCTTTAATCTTTTGATATGCTCCTTGCAAATCTGTAGAAACTTTTTTCCAATCTCCACCATTATCATCATACATTTTTTTAAGCATTTTTTCTACATCAGTGTTATAAACTTCTAATTTAGATTGATCTGCTTCATCTAATGTTGGTTCAATTTGTCTTGGTTCAACCGCAGGAATTTGGTCGTCTAAAAGTAATTCTTGATTAACAGCATCTGAAATCATTTGTAAAATATCACAATTAACTAATGTCTCCATTGTATTTGCCAAATCTGAATTAGTTTGTTCAACAGAAACATCTTCAATTGGATTTGGAATAACATCAGCTGCAGGCTGCATAACAGGATTATAATTTGGATCTTGTTCATCCATCATATTTTCTCTTAAATCAGTTACTTTAAGGTCAAACCCTTTCTTTGCAAGTCTTTCAACTTCTTGTGGGTTTTTCTCAATTTGCTTTGTAGTCATTGCTACTGATTTATTCTTATTTACTCCATAAGTACCTGGAGGTGGTGGCGTAGTTGGTGCTTCAACAAATACCACTTTTTTACCAGTAACACTTTCAACTAAGCGTACTGTTTTATCTATTAATTGTTTATTTTTCATTTTTTATGTTTATGTGAATATTGCTCGTTTAGTATAAAGGTTCCATAAAAATCTTCCAATCTCTTTTGAAATTAATTCCTTTACTTTTTTTTCTTGTTGTGGAGTTAAATTTTCATTTAGAAAAACATAATCTTTCTTTTCAATTATTTGATTATTAATTTCTATATTTTCTCCAATTTTTTTATATGTACCAAAAACAGAACCTTGTTTAACCATTCCGTTTTTTCCAATTATCATAACATCTTCAGGTTTGAGATCTTGCTCAACCTTTATTGTATCATAATCTTTCAAGTTTAATATGCTTTTTTGCTTATCCATTTTTACTTTAAATATTTAAAAATTAAAATGTTAGTTGCAAGACGAATTAAAAAAATCAAAAAAGTAAAAAAAAGAAGAATAAAACAAACTTTTACTCCTACTGTTTCTAAAATAGAAGTTACTTTTGGAAAGTGGCTAAAAAAGATGGGAATTGATTGGGTAGATCAATTTAAAATATCTACAAAATTTTATGATTTCAAAATTAAAAACCTACCATTAATTATTGAATTTCATGGGGATTATTATCATGCTAACCCAAAGATATATGAAGGCAAAGAATTGAATGAAATGCAGATTAAAAATGTCTTTAACGACAAGAAAAAAAAGGCTTTGGCAGAAGGTCAAGGTTATACAATTCTTTATGTTTGGGAATGTGACTTCAGAAAAAATAAGCCCGCAGTTAAACGGGCTATTTTAAAATGTATTGAATCTCTTAAAAAATAATAAGATTGTCAACTAATTTAATTCCAAATTTATAAAGATAATTTGCTTTATTTAAAATCTCATTAAAATTATTAGAAACAATCAAAACACTCTTATCATTTAACTTTTCAAAGTATTCATCTAAAGACTTAGGAACTAAACCTAAGTCTTTAATTTTTTTTATTATTTCTTTTGAATATAATAAGTTTTGATCTTGACTGTATTCTAAAAAAATTTTTCTTTCTTCTAAATTTAATCTTCTTAATAAGTCTGAAGTAAAAACAAATTTATCTTTTTTATTTTCAAAATCTGTTAATAGCTGCAATGTATAATCAGAATTGTATTTATCATTAATTAAAAAATCATCAAAAATTACTAAATCATATTCTTCTACTTTTTCTTTTATTTCACCTAAAACAAATTCTAAATAACTCTTTTTAATTTTTTCATCTATCTTAAAATCTTTCAAAAGATCTTCACCTTCTTTACTTAATTTTTTTGATGGCATAAATAATTTAAAACATTCTATTTCATCTTTTATTTTCTTATCAAGTTTGTTTTTTTTAAATTGAAACTTTCCGCCTGTTACAGTTGATAATACAATATCTCCTGTTTTATTTATTTCATATTTTGTTATCATTAAAAAAATATTTTTGGAACATACTTTGTTTTGTTTTCAGAATTTACAATACCAATTTTACTATTTGATTTTGCTTTTTCATTTTGTAATTTTTGTCTATAGAGTTTCTCTTCATACAAAGGATCATTCATTGACCTGTTTTCATCTTCTTCATCAATTTCTTGATTTATACTAATTATCTTTTTAAATGCTTCTGATTTTCTTAACGATTTAACATAAGAGTATTTCCAAACATAAATTGCATTTTGAAGTGCCATAATTAAATCATCATTTTTTCCTGGCGCATGATCTCTTCTACCTTCTTTAGTCCAAATCCAAGTATAAAATTCATTTGCTAAGTTTACACATGGAATATCAATTTCATCTTCAATAATTAATACTTCTAAAGCATCACCACCTTTTGTTCTTGTATTTTCATCTTGCCAAAGTCCTATTTTTCTTTTTTGTCCACCAGAACTTTCATCTTTTTTCTTTAACGTTGAATAATAAAGATTAGGAACGCCAAGTTCTTTAAGTTCTTGTAATGTTGTAGAACCACCACCTTGGTTTTCTACTATAATTAAAGGATTAAAAAACCTTTGTCCTAATTGTTTAATTATCTTCGCAAAATACTTAGGCTGGATTTGTAACCTTAATGTTCCAACAATAGTTAATTTCTTGGGTTGGATTTTTAAAATAACGACAGTTGAATAATCTCGCCCATCACCTGTCATAACATCACAAGATAAAAAATATTCTGAATCAGAATCAGGTTTTTCAAATTCTTTATATCCATTTAAAATACCTTTTCCGAAAACTTTTCTATATTCAATACTTCTTGAATAAACATCTATATTTCTTATTTTTTCTTGTGGTAAAACTTCTCCACCAGTTCCTACAAATGTACAATCAAGTTCTCTTGCTGTTTTTGCAGGACCTAACCTTCTTGACATTGAATCATACCAAGGACTTCTTACTTTGCCATCACAAATGAATTCATATTTGTTTTTTGGAATTTCAATTCTCTTTTTACTCTTTGGGTCATCCATTTCTTTTGGCCAAGTCTTATTAAGAAACTTAATATAACCACCAGCTTTTTTATTTGGATCTTTAACCCATTTATACATCCCTTGATTAAAATCAGGGTGCATTGTCCAGTGAGCATTAATGATATTAAAATTCATGTCATCTGAATTAACATAAGTATCATAATACCAGCCTTGTGTACCAAAAGGTGTACTAATCATAATAGCTTTTCCACCTGTGGTTGATAACGCTGGACCTACCGCAGCCCAAATTTCATTCATACGCTCAGGACTTTTACGATCAATAAACGCAACCTCATCTACTACACATAAATTAAGACCTGAAACACCTCGACCACTATCTTCTGAGTTTCCTTGTCCTTCAACAAAAGAACCATTAGTTAAAACAAATTTCTTTTTATTATTTGAGCCTTCTTCGAACTCTGGAATTAACCAACTTTTTGAACCTTCTGCACTTGAAATTCTTGTTCTGTTCTTTGCTGAAATTAATATTTCTTTACATTTACGAACAAATTCAATTGATGAGTTTTGTTCCTTTGAAATAATTAATGTTTTATAGTTATCATTATTAATTATTTCTGCACAAATATATGCAGAAGTAAATGTTGTAAAACCCATCTGACGGGTTTTCATTGTAATATTATTTGAATAAGAAATATAATCATTCAAAGCCACAATCTGATGTGGGAATAATATAAATGGTTTAAATGAACCTGCAGCATCTACTGAAAAATAAGTTTCAATTAAATATTTATAATCTTTTGCACACTTAATTCTTTCTTCAATTATTGCTTTTTTCTTTTCTTCAAAACTTAACGTATCTAAATATTCTGTTGTTAACATTCTTTATTTTTTTAAACAGGACTCATAGTTGTCCAACTAAAATTTCCATTTTCATCTGATGTTAAAAATGATGTTTCTAATGGTTTTTCAATTGCAGTGATTTCTCCAGTTAATTTATTTCTTACAAGTAATTCAGAAGATGAACCATCAAATAAATTATTTTGTAAAAGAAAAAATTTATTTTTAATTGTAACATCACCATTAAAATTCAAAGCATTTGAGAAAAAGTTTCCTGATATTAAATGGTTATTTCCATTTCCAATAATTAACATTCCTAAATAATTACCACCAGTATAATCATTACAAATAATAACATTATTTGAATTATTTGTTCCAGTCAATGAATTATGGCCAATAACAATATTATTTGTAAAATTATTACTAGCTCCTGAATTATTTCCTATAAAAATATTTTTTTGTCCATTTTGATTATTTGAACCAGAATTTTTTCCTATTGCAATTACATCCTTACAATCAATTGCATTTTCTAAAGCTCTTGAACCAATTGCAATATTATCTGTTGCTGTTGAATAATTCTTTAAACTATCCTTACCAAAAATTATATTTTCATTTTTTACACCAACTGTATATCCACTTAAAACTAAAGTTCTATCACTCGTATTTCCTGATGTTAATATTTCATTTAAAGTTGATTTTTTTGGATTAACTCCTACATACCAAGAGCCTTGTCTAAAATATATAGTTGAATAATCAGTTGTTGGATTAAAAGCCCCTAATAATTCATTTAAATTATCAATTTTTATTTGTTTTAAATGTATTTGTACTTTTCCACTCATTTTTTTATTTTTAAATAATATTGAATTAATTATAAATAAAAAAAGATCGGAATTTCCGATCTTTTTAAAATTTTGTTTTTTTTAAATTAAAGAGTGTGAATTTTAATTTCATTGTTATCACACATTGTATAAAGTTGATCCATCGCATAGTTAAAACTATCTGCATCAATTACTGATTCAAAAGATGAAGCGCATTCTTGTGCTGGAGAATTTTTAAGAATTTCAATTATTCTTCCTTTAGCATTCATAATTTTACTTTCGTCAATATCTTCTAGTAAATCACTAAAAACAGGTGAAAGGTCAATTACATTTTCTTCTTGTGGCTTTTCTAAATCAACATCTTCAACTTCTTTTGCTTCTTCTGTTTCAGTTGGTGTTTCTTCAACTTCTTCATCTTCAAATTCAAGTGCTTCAGAAAGTCTTCTCAAAAGTTTCAAAACATTTTTATCAACTGATTCTCTTGTAACTTCTGGAGTTGGAAGTTCTTCAACATTAGGTTTATCACTTGAAGGTGTTTCTAATGGTGCTATAATTTCTTCTTGATCTACTCCTGTTACAATATCTCCTAATAATTTAGTAAAGTCAGTAACTTGCGCTTTTATTGCTAAAGCTTTTCTTTTAACTTCTGGATTTGAAAATGCAATTGATGCATCTGCTAATGAAATAACTGATTTTTCAACATTAGAAGCCGCAGTAAATAAGTCTTTTAATTGTACCTCATTTACTGTTTGTTCTTCTTTTAATACTATTCTTTTATTGTTCATTTATATTGTTTTTGTGGGTGTCATTGTAAATATTAAAGTAATACAAAATTGTATTTTCTTATCTGATCTTAATAATCTATAACTATTAAGATTTGCGTTTAATAAAGGCAACTTAATT
The DNA here is from genome assembly GCA_026541955.2 of Simalia boeleni. Classification (NCBI taxonomy): domain Eukaryota; kingdom Metazoa; phylum Chordata; class Lepidosauria; order Squamata; family Pythonidae; genus Simalia; species Simalia boeleni. The sequence continues at coordinate 84,039 of JANKYG020472001.1, forward strand.
GAAAGTTCTGTAATCAATTCTTGTCTGTAATTATGTAGAATACTAATTAGATATGTTCTGCCATATTTTAAATCCCTTTCAATTTCTTCAGTTAAGTCCATTTCGAAAATGAAATCATACCAAGTATCTCCATTAACATATTTTACTTCACGAATTGTAATGTCTCGATCAATCATGCTAATGATCTCTTTCATTTCAGTTAATATCTTAGGTTCATTTTGAACTATAATATCAATTGTGCCATTAACTTCGTTAATTGATTTTTTATTCTCCATCATTTGCTCTTTTAAATTCAATGAATTTTTTTGTTGTTTCTTTTGCTGAATCTTCATTTGAAAAATAAGTTTCCTCATTAAAAATAGATTCACCAGTTGTTAAATCCATAACATAATTTTTAGTGTTAGGATCATTTTTAATTGCAAAAGAAACTAATTCATCAGCATCAGCTTCATAAGTTTCAGAAATACCATCAACATCATAAGTGATATATGCTTCATTTTTATTTCCAAAAGAAACATTATCTACTACCAATACTTCTTGGTCGTATTCACTTATTTCATTATTGATAAATTCTTTTAAATAAATTTGTTTAACATTTAAATTACGAGTTTCCATAAAGTATTCATAATTAAAACCTTCTTTATCTACATAATTTTTTACATTTGCATTTTCAATCAAAAATAATTTAAAACTACTTGTAGGAATAATAACACGATTTATTTTGTTTTTACTCTCAACTATCATTTCAATATTTTTCTTTGCAAAGTCTGCATTATCACTTAAAATAAACATTTTATTAATGTCAATTTTAGAAACACTTTCTTTTAAAGATTTAGAATCTACTTCAATCTCATCAACCTCTTTACCTTCATAAATATCATGATCACATTTTATTTTTCTTACAGGAGTTTCTGGCACGGCAATATCAACAGTATCATTTTCTTCTAAAAAGTCTACTTGTTTTGCAATTTGATACATGCTTTCTCTTACAATATTTGGTACTGCTGTAACATTATAAGTAATTGGATATCCATCTTCATGAATAAAAGACTGTGTAATTTCTTTGTTTTCTTTTAAAATGTGGAATACTCTTTTTTGTTCAGCATCTTGTTGTACTGTCCAATTAGAAAATCCATTTTTCATTTCTAGTTTGATTAAACTCATTTGTTTAGATTCTTTTAATTTTTTATTAATAAAATCTTGAAATATTAAAGAAGTATTATTCAATATATCTTCATTTGAATAAACCAATTGTTTAATTTCATCGATAGTCTTTAAACCTTCATCCTTAATATTTTTTATTAAAGATATTTCTTCAGCTTTTTGCCAAGGATAATTTAAAAAATATTCAAGATTTTTGTCCATTTTTATTTTTAAATATGTAACAATTATTTTAAACAAAATAAAAAGGGTATAAATTAATATACCCTTCCATTCTTTTATTTTTATTTTTAAATTATTGATCTATATTCAATTCACCATCATTAAGCACAAAGTCTACAACAATTTTTTCTACTGGATAAAGTGGAACGATTTCAACCACACCATGTAATGTTGTTTTGTCTGTTAATGCAAGATCTGTTCTTGTATAAACTTCGTAAGTAGATAAACCATTCAATCTTTTAATTCTTTCGAATATTGGAGTTACCCTTGCGATGAACTGATCTCTTGCTTGTTCGTTATTCATAGTGAATAACATTTCTCTTAAAGTTTGTTTAAGAATTTTAGTTGCATAACATAGTAACAAAGTATTATGCAAGTAAGAAAGCGCTGACAAATATGGCTGTGTTGTTCTTACACCTACAATTTCATAAGCTCCGTTACCAAAACTTGAAATTGGATTAATATTTGCTTTGATTAGTTCTTCCCTATCATTCAAATTCATTCTTCTACGAGCTCTAACCAAGTTATTAACAATTGTCTTAATAACACCACCTGCTGGATTCCAAATTTGTTCTTGGTTACCAAGACTAGCAATTGTTCCTAATGCTAACAAAGAAGGAGGACACCATTGATTTACTTTATTTAAAGTATCGCTAATTTGAATCCATGGGAAATAAATTGCAATATTGTTACTTCTAAAGTTACTTGACAATACTCTTTCAGTTGCAGAAAACGCATCAGCATCAACATCATATCTTAAATCTGGTAAATAAACTGCATCACCACGTAAAGTAATCATATCATGTACTGATGTACAAGCCAATGAATGTTCATCTATATTCAAATCAGGTGTTACCATTACAGTAAAGTCCGTATCTGTAGTTTCATTATCATTAAGTAAACTTAAAGCTAATTGTAATGCAGCATAGTCTTTAGATGTAGGATCATTCCATTGTTTTTCATTATAAACATTCCATCCATCAAATCCACCATAGAATCCAACTGTAAATTTATTTCTGTTTACTCTTTCAGTAATATTTACCACTCTTCCTCTTATATCAGAATAAATTGCTGGGCTTGCAAAAATAAATGTATCATTTAATTCATCTACTTTTTCTTGTGGAACATTTTGAGATGGCATTAAAATTTTACCTTCTGAATCTAATGGAAGTTGTTCTCCTGTAGATAAAGTTGGAGGATTTAAATGGAAACCTCTACCAAAAACATTTCTAGAAGATTTATATGATAACAAATCTGGACTTGTAGGTTTACGCATATTAATTGTGTTAAACGCCATACCTAAAGTTTGTTTTGAAACTTGTTTTGTTTTATCATAATCTACTGACCAAGGAATATCTTGAATGATTTCGCCTTCAACATTTGGATAACCTAAACAACCAAATGGTAAAAGGTCAAACTCTAATGTTTCATCTAAATTCAATTCAACAAAAATATATCTTGACCTTAAAACAAATTCTTCTCCATCGCCAATTCTTCTTAAAATATAATTATCAGAATTTGGGTCCATCGTTAGATTAGTAAATGATTCATAACGTTGCAATTCGCCATCATCTCTATTTGAAAATGCTCTAACAACTATATCAAAAGTATTTTTTTGTTGGTTAATGTTTTTTACATCAATTTTAATTTCTGTATTTGCAGCTTCACCATCAGAGATACTAATGAATCTAAACAGTCTTTTATAATCACCATTGTTATCTACTTCACTTACAAACCAAGGAGTTACTGGTGTTAAGAATTGTTGGTTTTCATAATCTAACAATCCAGTTTCCCAAGTAGGAATAATAATTTTGTTTACAAGTGGTTCATTTAATTCAAATGAAGCGTTATTAACCACTAAAGGGTCTCCATTTGGATTTAAAGGATCAGTTACCATGTTAATTGTAACATAAGTATTACCTGCATTTAAAGTAACTGCTTCACAAACAAACTCAGAAGTTGGATCGTTAAGAACATCAACATTTTGTCCTAAAACATTATTCAATTGAATTACATCACCTGCTGTTCCAGGTACATTTGCAGTAAATGAAGATGTAACATCACCTGCAATTATCACTCTTGTATTTGTTGTATTGAATTCAATATCTAAAACGTCATATGTATCATTTTCAGTTACATTGTCAATTGTTGCCTTAGGCATAAATGAAGCAAATGAACCAAAATCATTTTCAGTTAAAGGAATATCAGTGTTAATATCTTTTATAATAAATTTAGTTACATTGTTTGCATTATCAAACACAACTTGATCAGCTTTAAATGAATTATTAATTAATTCTAATCCACCACTGTTTGCATCTTTAACTCCTACAAAAGAAACACCATCATTATTTGATAACCATGAAGTAATATTTCCAGGAACAGAAATTGTTACATTAGTTGTACTTAATTGAATATCTTCTACAGAAACTGTATTTACAGTAGCCGCAGTTGAAAAACTAATATCACCTTCTAATAAGTTTACAAAACCACTTACTAACATTGTATTCGTTCCTTGCTCATAATAATTTTTACTCATAAATTTCTTTTGAGCATAGTTATAAGGCATTTCCTCAATAGAAGGAACAATAAAATCTACCCATAAAGGTGAAATTTCAGAACCAACTTTGTTAGCAGTTCTTGGGTCATTACCTAATTTTTTTACAATATAATCTTTTGAATCTTCTCTTAAAGAAGCTACAATTTCCATTACATTTGAAGTCCAGCCTGTTGGAGTAGTTGCAAAAGTAACAACTAATTTAAACATATAATCAGTTGCCGCATTCCAGTTACTTTGTCCTGTATTTGGATTTCTTGTAATTACTTTTTCCAATTCAACTTTAGAAACTGGAGGTAAACCTGTAAAAGAAGTTTTACGAAGTTTAAGAACACACAATAGTTGTCCTTTACCAATGTTCATTGGCTCAGGGAATGTTGGGTTATTGCTACTATTAGAACGGCCTACAATCGCAAAGCCTAGCGTGTCTTTATAGCCTTCTAAACCAAGAATACGAACCTCTTTATAGTTACGTGCTTGTTCTAAATATTGTTTTGCAAAATATGTAGTCATAAAATTAGGATTTAGTCCACCTAATCTTAATGCTCTTTCAGTATATGTATTTGATACATTAACTGAAAATGCAGGACCTTTCTCCATTAACCCAATTGCAGCTCCACTAAAAGTACCGATTGCTTCTGTAACAACAGTATTGTCAAACGTTCTAAAGTAAACACCTGCAGAATTATATGGAATTGGACCTAAGTCTATCTTTCTAGTTGCCATTCGTTTTCAATTATTTTTAATTATTTTTTTTTAAATAACTGATAAAAAAAAACAAATGTGCATAAAAACAAAAAGCATGGAAATAATTTCCATGCTCTCTAAATAATTCAAATTTTATTTTATTTTTTTACTAAGAATTCATAAAGTAATGAAATGTATTCTAAGTTTAACTCATTGTTTTTTACAATAGTTGTAAAGTCTTGTTTTTCTAAAAAATTTGTTTTAATAGAATCAACTTCTTTTGATTGTAACTC